>CALYCA010000369.1:0-22260 GCA_944452715.1 Ophion slaviceki | reverse complement strand
GAGAGAGAGTGAGAGGGTGTGTGCAAAGTGCAGTGATCCTCTCTGACCTTATCTCGTACTTGTGTTGGCCTCTATGTATATAACCGCGAGAGCATGTGTTTACATCCGTACCGGATGTCCACGCACGGGGCAGCAGCACCGTCGAGTGACGCACCGGTCGCGTCATCGTAAAATTCATACGAAGCACACGCACGCACGAAAATACTTTAACCTCGAGGCGAAATTCAAAGTGATTTGTTTTTTTGTTCTTTTCGTCCGTCGTCTTTGGTCAAACGCCTGCAATTTTCGAGCCTGCACACACGTAAATTCTTCATTCTCGCGATCCCAAAGTTTACCGGTTATACGCACACACACACCGGACATAGCAACCCGTCGAATAGCCGACATTACAATCGGAATTTAGTCGAAACTTCACCCGGCTGTGAAAATTTCTATCGAAGTTTGTCTCTCGCGTGGGACGGTTCGCTGTCATGGGAATACAATTGGGTGGGTTGCGCTAATGGAGACTATTCTCGTCTCCGTATCCGGCTAACGGTATATACGTCTGTGCATTGTAACGTTGCGAAGATCGAGACTATTCGAGAAAATGTGGCAAGCGGGCTGGCGTAGCTCACTCAGTGTTCGGAACATTCGACCGGCAATCGAAAGGTCCCTATTACGAATATCCAGGGTGTCTCAAAATGACCTGATATTTTCATTTATTAATAAAACGTATTATTTATTTGAAAAGTACGAATATTGTTATTTTAATATAACTGCATTGTTTCGCCCGCAGTGTGGCAGGGTGCGCCATCTTGTTGAAAGAATGTCTTCCAAGTCCATGCCGTTTATCCCATTTGTCGGATATTGCGTTCCACACATGACCTCCATGTTTGTGCCTTATATTAAAATAAAAATATTCGTAGTTTTCAAATAAATAATACGTTTTATTAATAAATTTAAATGTCAGGTCATTTTGAGTCACAAATTGGGAAGGACGCCACGTTAAACACGCCAGACGACGTCGTCCTTTTTACGTAACACAAAAAGGTTGCAATATTATAATATCATGAGAAAAAAAAGAAGAAAAAATAGCGTGCCTAAGCCATTATTATTTTTATGCATATACTTGTTATTATTTACAAGTTTCCAACATAATGATAATAAATAATAGTAAATAATAGCGCGGGCAGTAAATAATAATAAACAATAGTAAATAATAGTGATGACGATGATGATAATAATAATAATAATAATAATAATAATAATAAAATTAATTACTATCATAAACATCATCACTTCGTTATTATTACGCGAATTAAACAAAAATACGATGTCGAAGCTTGTCTCGTTTGAGTCCAACGAAAATTCTTCTTTTTCATTTATTTTTATTTTCCCATTTTCATTATTGTCCGGAATGTTTTCTCACATATCTAGACTGAACATCTCTAATAAGTATCGGGAAAAACATTTGAGTGATTTTAGAGAGCTAAACGTGCGAAAAAAAAAACTGGGCTACGAAACTTTCGTTGCGTTCCAACATCAATACCACACTAAAAGTGCAAAAAAGGCGTAAAATAATTGCTTTGACTGAAAATAAATGAATAAATGAACGTGAAAAATTATTATTGTTCTTTGATGTTATCATTGTCGTAAAAAGACGGCGCACGAATAAATAAGAGGGAAGAAAATCGCGTCGTGTTTTTATCTCGTATCACAACGACGTCGACGAGGCCCGTTAAGAAACAAATCGTGTTCGCACGCACGTTCGCGCTCGTGTTTACCCGCATTCGGTAGAAATTGTGTATGCGCGAGAGCGACAGAGAGCGTGTGTGTGGAGTGCGATAGATCGAGTGGGGGGGGGGGGGGGGCGCCATTTTGACCTCAACGAAGGATATCAGCTTCTCTCGTTGCATCGCACGCGGATATTACGATATCTGCGGCCCCTAATTCTGACCACGCAGTCTCCATATTTGACCCAAAATGGTCAAAATCGAAATTCGACCCTTAAGGGGGTGAAACAGGGGATTTGAAGTTTGTACGAGACAGCATATTTTTGATCAGATTTGCTTGAAACTTGGCGTAAATACTCTACAATAGAAATAATCGAACACGTATTTCAGCATTTCCAAAAATCCGACCCGTAAGAGGGTTGTTAAGTTTAGCTTAAGGGACGTTGAAGTTTGTATGAGACAACATATTTTTTGTCAGGTTTACTTGAAACTTGGCATAAATACACTAAAATACAAATAATTCAGCATGTATCGCAGCAATTTCCGAAATTTAACCTTTAAGGGGGTCAAACAGGAGTGTTAACGTTTGTATGAGAAAACATATTTTTTGGCCAGATTTACTTGATATATAACACTATATGTTTTCCACCCCGTTTGGTGCGTGTAGACAGTCAAGTAATATTTTTCACCCCTTAAGGCGTTACCCCCACTTGTAGCGCAAAAAAGGCCTTTTTCATGAATTTTTTTAACGAAAACTACAAAACTTTTTTAATCGATCAATATACCATCTTAAAGAACACATCTTGAAGAAATTTCAGTAATTTTTTTATTGAAAAATATTACATTGTTTAGTGGCAAATGGCCGTCAATGAAATAACGTTTTTATATACACGGTTTGCGGTGACCAACATTGCGGCGAAGTGGATCATCTGAAAAAAAAAATGCGGATGGATTTAGTCAAATATAAGTATAAACTAGTCTTTAATCGAAGGATTTTAAAAAATATTCATTTTTCACAAAATGGCGGACCGTCAAAGTTAATGGTTCGATTTTAACGAAAAAAAACGGCCGTTTTTTGGCTATAAAACGGCCATTTTTTTCGAAAAAAAAAATCGAACGATTAAAGACTACATTTTTATGTATTAAATAAGCCTGCAAAATTTCAAGAAGATCGGTTCATTAGTGTTCGGGTAATCTTGGTCACCGACTTCAGAAATGCCATTTTGAGAAAAACGCGTTCAAAGTTTCAATTTCAGTTTACACGAAGAAAATATTTTTTTTTGTAAACTTACATAGAGTCATCTATTCCGGGCCCATACAGAAGTATGGGCCCGGATACTTATACTTCAAAAAAATGCAATAAAAAAATCGATTTTTTCAAAATCGCAAGTGGGGGTAACCCCTTAACGGTGTTTGTTTGGGTTGGCATAAATACACCAAATAAACCCAAACAACTACATGTTTCGTTATTTGTATTGGAGCGTATAATACGCTTCAAGCAAATCCGACAAAACAACATAAACTTTGAAGCCCATATTTCACCTCCTTAAGGGTCGAATTTCGGTTTTTACGACTCTCGAGAAATGTCTTATTTTGGGTTAAGGCATTAGGCCACAGTAACGGGTATAAAATCATGCGCAAATTTAACATTTTGTTTCGCATGAAAAAGTGATTCACTCATAACATTAATTACACATCTATTTAGTATGAATATCAAGCTGTTAGAAAAAATATATATATTTTTTCGATGTACAAAATGGCCGACTACTAATATTCTTTTGTTATCTTTTTTTAGGCGCTCCGCGGCCTCACATTTAGCACCCACAATTTTTTACCTAGAACAAAAAACGAACATTCTCATCAATCTACATTAGAATACCTAGAGAAGTACCTACGGAATTTGAAAAATATTGTTTTATTCAAAAGTTGTAGGTATTTGAACTTAAAAAATGAATTTTCAGTGAACAATTTCGTTACAACTGCTCGTAAACTGCTCATAAAATGAAAAGTTCTCGATTAATCAGAAATCCCGTACGTACTTCTCTGCGAAATGCAATTAGGAACATAACGTTTAACCCTACACCTCATGAATACATTTTTGTACCTTCAAACTCATAACTGGGATTCGAACGAACACCACGTGTTTCTTGATCATAAAACCGGCCCTATGCTGATAAACAGACTTTTCCGTACGTCATTCTCTTTATTTTTTCGTAACGAAGAGAATGGTGCTCGGGAAATCTAATTTTATGCACATTTAGTCAATGAAAAACCCGTTCGAAGGCTGAAAACCGGAAAAAAAATCAGCAAAAAGCTCATTTTTTAAATAAAAAATTGTAATTTTTTAACCTCTCAACCGATCCTAAAATATCAAGCGGCGTTTTGAAGGGGCTACATCAGACTATTGAAAAAAATTATTGTCACTTTATTCAGTTAAAAAAGTATTTTTATTTGGGATATTGAAAATGGCGAAAATTCGAAAATCAAAAATTGTGTTTTAACAGTTTATTCTATTGAAAATTCGTAGAAAAAGGATATTATTTTATGAGTTTTATCATAAATTTGTTAAATTTGTTGAAGTAGATCTTTTGACCTCGGGCACAAACCGCACCTTGCCTGTCTTCTATTCACTTGGGGTAACGGCAATTCTGTACAATTTTTTAAATTATTATTTATTGTAATGAATAAATAATATATTTGTATATTTTCCTCAGATTCCGGAATGATATATACAAAATAATGATTCCAGTATAAAATATAAAATTAGCTCACCGTCACGAAAGTAAAACGTTAACTCACGACTGGGGTTCGTACACACCCCACACGTAATTTCAAAGCGCACAGCGTGACAACCAACGACCAAATGAAGCTCTAAACGACCTGACAGTACTCTCAGACCTTCGAACTGAATTATGGTTCAGAGCAATAGTCGATAATATCGCTCCTTACTTCAGGAGCGTAGTTCAAAGTACGCGTGGGGTGTGTTTGGACCCCGCTCATGAGTTCTAGGGTTAAATTTGAAGTAAATCGAGTGAAAATTGTTGAAGTTATTTGTCACGCCAATTGGAAAAAAGCTGCTTCGAGAAGTGTCGAGTAGTCGGCCATTTTGTGTAACGAAAAAAAATATATATATATATTTTCTAACAGCTTGATATTTATACTAAATAGATGTGTAATTAATTTAACGAGTGAATCAATTTTTATACAAAAAGAATTGTTAAATTGGCACATGATTTTATACCCGTTACTGTGGCCTAATGCCTTAAATATGAAGACGCGTGGTCAGGATTAGGGGCCACAGATGTCGTAATAATGCCCATCGCACATGCTTGCGCGCGTGGCTACCTCATATCTCTTTCTCTCGCTCCCTCTCTCGCGCGTTTTTAGTGCTCTTCGCTAGCGCCGCGCGTCGCTAGCGCGCAGGGCGGCGAGTCGAGAAGTTAATAATAATAATAATAACAATACTGACGACAATCATAAAGATCGGTCAATGAATAAATAAAAATAATAAATAAAACTTTTTTACTTCTTCTTCTGTGCCGAAGCAAGCCCGATCGCGCAACGGCAAGGTCGAGCGCACGGGAAACACGAGGAGGTTATCGATGCCTCTCGGATACTCCTCAACCTGCTCGAGTTCCTTTGCGCGCGACGAAGGAAATCGAGCCTCCTCATACTCTCCTCCTCCTTCTCCGCCTCCTTAACACGCGCGACCGTGTAATCGAAAACCCCGCGGGAACATTTTCGCGCACTTCGTTCCCGTTGCGTTCTCTTGGTTGTAATTTATATGTTTTACATGCATCTTTTCTTACCCTTGAGCTTGAGAGAGAGAGGGAGAGAGAGAGAGAGAGAGAGAGAGAGAGAGAGAGAGAGAGAGAGAGAGAGAGAGAGAGAGAGAGAGAGAGAGGGAGAGAGAGAGAGCGAGCGAGGGAGGGAGAGAGAATTAGTAAGAGGGGGAGTGGGAGGAAGGGGAAGGATGGAGGGAGAGAAAGATCACCTTCCAGTATTATATGTGGTACCCCTGACCTTAAACGATCCCCACCAATATCAGGTCGATGTTAATGGCACAATCGTCCGGACAATTTCGAAATATTGCACCATTTATACACACGCACACAGATTATACGCGCGTGTGTGTGTTTTATTTCGCGCAATTATGTATATAGTGACGAAATTAAGCGATCTCTCCCCCCTAACTCCTCGGCGTTGTCCGCGTTCAAATTGCCTCTCGTTTCGTTATTTCGTTCAATATCGCCTCGGCGATGATTCATCGATGTCTCCATTCATCCTGATGCCATACACCGCGTAATACATTTATTATTTGTCAATCGCGAGCCACGAGCTTTTCGACGAGAGTGGAGAAAAAAAAGACGTATCGCAACAACAAAAAAACGGTGGCCAATCTAGTGTTCTTTTGCCTCTGTCCGTCTCGATCTTGCTCTCTTTTATTCTTCGAGGACAATAGCGGCGATAGTGAGGTATAGAGAATGGGCTCGGTGCCTCTTCTTTTTGAGGCTCTTTGTTTTTTTTTTTTTAATCCACTGGTTAGTTTTATTTATTTAGTTTTACTTTTCGTTCCTTTAATTTAGTTTTTTTTTATTATGAATAGTAATAGTAGTCATTGTTAGGAGATGATTTTTGTCTAATTTATAATATTATTATTATAAATAATAATATTTATAATAATAATAAATTATTATAAATTTATTATTATTAATAAATTTATAATAATATAAATTTATTAATATTATTAATAAATTTATATTATTAATAATATAAATTTATTATTAATAAATTACTAATAAATTATTATTACTAATAATTTATTAGTAATAATAAATTATTACTAAATAATAAATTACAAAAAGTTACTAAAATAGTTTAGTATTATTGTTTAGAATATTATTATTATTATTATCATTGTTTACAAGTCTCGATTTACATTGTTATTATGACTTTTATTATTAATTACAATTGTTATGATTATCGAAAGTGACATGAAAAATTAACGTCGAAATTATCATTCAAAATTGCGGTAATTCTTTGGACAAGTGACTTCCGAAAAATAAGCCTAACATTTTTTTGTGCCATTTTCTCATTTATTATCCAAACAAACCCAAACAAACCCAAACAAACTCCTGTATTGAAACCCTCACGTCGGAGGGGGTTGGGTTTGTTTATATTAAGGAAGGCTTCTTTAATAAATCCCCGCCACGCTCCGCCTCCAATATAGGCGTCGAAATGTTCAAAAATGCTGTATTTTATCACGTGTTTCCGCGAACTTCAAAACCCCATAACATTTTATTCCCATAAAAAGTTATGGGGTTTTGAAGTTCGCTGAAGTTCGCTGGGGTTTTGAATTTCGGCTTCCCCCGACGAAATGTCATCCATTCATAACCCAATAAATGAGAAAATAGCGAAAAAAAAATGTAGGCTCATTTTTCGGAAAAGTCACTTATCTAAAGAATTACCAAAATTGATTAAAACAGTAAAGTACGTATTATTGTTATTATTGAAAATTAATGTAAAGCATTGAGATAGTCATTACTATTATTTAAAATAAATTTAACCAATCAACGTCAATACTAATGTATTGACAATTGTATTTAAACATTCAACTTATTGTTATTTAAAAAAAAATCAACATTTACGTTGTTTTCGTTACTTATTATTGCTATTATTATTATTGCAATGCACCGGGAAAACTAAATAAACGAATGAGAAACTAACGCCTTGTTGTTTGTTGTTTTGCAGTTACAAACCGACGACGCTTTTACATCACACAATCGAGGGGGTATCTCTCGATAGAGAAGAAAAAAAAGTCCGTCCAAGGATTCTTCCACGGTTCTTCAACGTGTCCCCGTCGACGACCGTGAAAGTTTGCCCAAAAGTGATAATAATTGCGACTAATGATAATAAGTAAAATGAATAATATTAAACGTAACAGTGAGCGAAAATTCGCCTGAGAGCTTTGCCCGAGAGCGGACGAAGAAAAAGAAGAATTTAAAAAGCGCATCGCTCGACGGTGAGTTTGTTGCGAAAAAAAGGTCGCAACAACCAACAAACAACGGGATCAATAAAAAGGACGCTTATTCTGTGGTCCAAAAGTGGAGGATATAAAAATAGAGAAAAGCCAGCAGTGTTCCAATTTCCATGAGATTACGAGATAATGTTTCTTTTCCTACGATAGAGTGAATGCGGTTTTTTTTTCTACGAAAAATATAAAATATTGTTCGTTGCGCGATAAAAAAACAAGAGGAAAAACGGAATAAAAAAGACAAGCGGAATTAGTGAAAATTGCGAGAAGCGAGAGGAGCTCTGTATCTCTTCCTCTCTCGCTCACTCCCTCCCTCTCGCGCAATATGAGATTGGCAAATCGTCAGCATCCTCTTCATCTACAAGTGACGCGAACGAACAATGGAAAGTTCCTGGTCAGCCCGAACGGGCAACCTGACAATGGTCAGCAGCTGCGGCAGCAGCAGCACCAACAGCAGACGAGCTGCGACGAGGCGAGCGCCGTCGTCGTCTCGCCTAACGTCGTTTTTCCTAACTGCGAGACCGTCCCGACGACCCAACAAGGACCCACCATACTCGGTGAAAGATTCCTCCTCGTTGGCCCCGCCGAGGGGAGCGCCCTCTATCGATGCGTCGACGTGCAAACTGGCCAACAACTCGTCGCCAAGGTTCGTCGCCCGATTGGATCACACTTTGCTCTTACACGCTGAGGAAGGGAACCTTTTCAGTATCGGGGAAACTTGTTTCATTCCCCCCCCCCCCCCCGCACACAAACACTGCCGCGCTTCTCAAGACGCTGAGCCAGTGTAAACGCTTAAAATTTGGATGATTTTCGGGAATTTTTTGGAAGAATAGTACTCAATAAAATGTTCGCTGTGGGCTAGCCGTCCGGTTATCGGACGAATAAGCGTATGTTATTTGTCCGGATAGTGGCCTCAGTTCACGCTGTACAACACCCCAAACAAACCCAAACAAGCAAACCCAAACAAGCAAACCCAAACAAGCAAACCCAAACAAACCCGACCCAAAACAAACCCGACCCAAAACAAACCCGACCCAAACAAACAAACCCAAACAAACAAACCCGACCCAAACAAACCCAACCCAAACCAACCCAAACAAACAAACCCAACCCAAACAAACCCAAACAAACAAACACAAGCAAACAAACCCAAACAAGCAAACAAACCCAAACAAGCAAACAAACCCAAACAAGCAACCAAACCCAAACAAGCAAACCCAACACACAATGCACAAAAAATCGCTTTGGAGGGGATGACTATATATTAAATGGAACATCTTTGTAAAATTTCAGCCAAATCAATAACACCTTTTCGAAAATTCACCCCAAACAAACAAACCCATCCAACCCAAACCAAACAAACCTGTACAAAGAAACCCAAACAAATAAACCGAAACAAACAATCCAATCAAACAAATCCGAACAAACATTCAAACAAACAAACCCAAACAAAATTATAAAGATTTTATTCAGACGAATGCGTGTAAATTACTCGTCCGGATAGTTCGTTTAACAATTTAACACATTCTATCCGGACGAATATGTTATTCGTCCGGATAACTAGCTGACACGAATCACAACAATATGCACGCAATAGTATGTAATATCTACTGGAAATACGGCGTGAACTGAGCCGCTATCCGGACGAATATCATACGCTTATTCGTCCGATATCCGGACGGGGAGACACTCCGTTAAATGTTTCGGGAAATTAAGAATATATTTGATTACATGTGACCTATGTTACACAATTTTTTCATAGAAAAATATTGAGATCCAAGCGACTGGCGCTGCCTTCGAGGGCGACAAAAAAAGTTGCTCCACTGCTGACATGATTCCGGCCGATTGAGTAGCTAAAACCGAAAAAGGAAAAAAATGTCGTCAAACTTGAAGGTATTTCCTGTACAATGACGTAGAATTTTCGAAAAATATCAAAATCTAACAAAATGGCGCAGTTATGATAAAAAAGTCTGTTTTCTTGCCTATAAAATGGTCGTTTTTTTCAATGTCAAATCGTCAATTTTCATCCAATCAAAAATATCCTACGTCATTGCAGAGTAAATATATTCAAGAGTACTCAGTTCAAATTTCAAGTCAATCGGATAAAATTGCTCTTTGAGTTACAATTTCAGCAAATTTGAAAAATCTCATTTCGTGAAAAACGCGTTTAAAGATTTAACTATCGATTTTGGCAAGAAAAGGCAACAAAAAAAATCGATTTTTTTCAGGCGTCATACTGGTACAGCCCCTCAAGGTAGAGCGAGCGCGCTGTCTCGATTTCTATAGATTTTGTTGAAATTTTAAGAAGACATTGTTTGTATCATTATGCACGTTTGAGTGAAACTTCAGAACAGTCGAGTATTCAGATTAGGAGATAATGGGTTTTTAAGAGGTGAGATGCAGTCAGAGGCGTGAAAAAACGAGCAACCAAAGTCCCTCAATCATTTTTTACGATGCTTATTGGCAGACGTGCAATGAAAAATTGCCACAATGATTTCGTATCATAATAAAAATGAGGAAATAAAAATATGAATATGTATTTTCGTTGCATCCCAACGATACAACTTCGATACCACCAATGCACGTTCGCCATCTGATGCGTATTGGATTGTGTTGTCTCATTGATCCCGTCGGCCTGTATCATCGAACAGGTTTTAATTGAGGTTTCGATCGTTCAATACTAAGTAAACCCAGATATAAGTCGCACGGCTTTATTTACATTGTTCACAGCTTGCTTTGGAAAGCAGTGACACGTTTGTGGTTTCCATAATAAACGTGTGTTCTCTTCAATGAAAGGCACTACGACAGAATTACCGTCTGTCGGTACAGAATTCAATTTTTCGCAAAATGTTTCCTCATCAAGAGGATCTTAATTTACGGAGAATGTCACGAAAATGCAACGCAAGCGGCAACTGTGTACGCTGAGCGGATGACATTGATCTTTCTTTTTTCGTCGTTTACTTCCATTAAATCTTGATCGATTATCTTGAAATTTGGCGTGTGAAGTTATTTGCAGTTGCTTGATAAAGTTGTGAAAAAAATGGCGGACTTGTTTTTAAAAAGTGGAGGTGAGCTTGAAATCTCCTATGCGCCTCCACCTGGATGAACCTCGGTAGTCACCCCTCGATAAACCCCTTCGAACTATGCAACTTTTGTAGAAAAAGTTTTCTCCCAAGTCTGATAGGCTGGAAAATATTTCTACTGCTAGAAGTTGTTGCCTCGTTCGGTATTTTATTTTTTAATTTAACATTTTATAGACTGGTAGTTTCGTCTCTCGGCACGACCTACTTTATCGATACCTCGAATTTTTTTAGATCGCACACAGCACTTTGGCGGACTTATTTCTCACCGGCTCCTTTAATTTTTGTCTTAGTTCCTGGGCCCCCTTTGTATTTCAGCACTTTTAGTTTTTCCACTACTTCCGCTCTGATTTCTACCTGCGCAGCCTTGTACCTAGAAATGTGTTCCAAGCTCTTCTCTTCCGTACACATTCGGCAGCTATTGTCTCCGTATCCCTTATTGCCTTTTTTCCGTCCCGCACCTTATCCTTGTCCATAATTCCTTCGTTTCCCTCACTGAGCTCCTTTTCGTCCCAGTATTTTTCCATTTAGGCTCCTTTTCTGCTCCTATCGTGGCTGTTACGCAAATGGAAAATAGAGAATTTCTTTCCTCCTGGAATGATCAGAGAAAAGTCTGGGAATTTTGAATATTGTCTGGAATTTCTCCAGACTTACTTTTAACTATTACGAAAAATGAAACCAACTTGAAAAAACATGCCGAAGACTAATAAAAATAAATATATTTGTATATTTTTAATATTTACATTATCCTTCATTATATACAAAAAAATTATGTCAGTGCCGCACATTGGACACTACGAAAACTAAAAACTAATTTACTTTAACGGGAGGGTGGGGGTTCCAGCGTGAAAAAAAAAACACTTTTTTGCCAATTTTTTTCATCTATATGGATAGAGTAAATTTATTGAAACCTTTTGTACATTGTTGAGTGTCATTTCAAGAACATTCCGTGAAATTTTTACGCGAAAATATCCACAAACAAGCCGGTGACAAAGCTTTTCCACGAACGCCTTTGGAAAAACACGACTTGCGGTGTTCACTGTATCTCAGCTAGAAATTATCTGAACTCAAGTACCATTAAAATTTAGTCAAAGTATCATCAAATCCTCCCCCCAACGGTCTTCGATAATTTTTCTTTTCATTTTTAAATTTTTGGTGGTCATGTAAAGTGAAAAGTGCTATTTTTCACGAAAAATTCCGCCATTTTGGGGGTGGAAAACCCCCTAAATGTAAAAAAAAACTCAAACTAACCGTTGGGAGGAGGTATGTTATTGGTAGAAAGTGTGTACCAAGTTTGAAATAAATCGGTCATGTAGTTTTTAAATGGCAGTGAATACGGACTTTGAAAAAGTGGTTTCGAGAAAAACGCGGCACCGGCTGCTTTGTGGATATTTTCACGTACAAATTTCACGGAATGTTCTTGAAATGACACTTAACAATATACAAAAGGTTTCAATCAATTTACTCTTTCCCATATTGATGAAAAAAATTCGCAAAAAAGTGTTTTTTTTTCACGCTGAAACTCCTACCCTGTCCTTAAAGCTCTATACATTAGCATTCGATTTGACGATACACAATTACACAATTATCATTGTAGATAAGTGTTTATATTTACTTTTTATTTATTGGCACCGACATAAAAGTTTCTGCTTATAACGATCAATGGGTTCTGTATTTGCTTTTAGTATATATTTTTTTAGTGCTTAAATTATTTCTCGAATTTCAGTTTAAAAAATGATTTTAATATTTAACATTTTCATATAGTAGTAGTAGTATTTATTTCAGGTATACCCCTTCAGGGTGTTTACACAGACGAAAACCCCCCTACATGTTCCTTTCCCCTTACAAGTTTTTCCTTAAGGCGTTACCCCCACTTGTAGCGGAAAAAAGGCCTTTTTCGTGAATTTTTTTAAAGAAAACTACAAAACTTTTTTAATCGATCAATATACCATCTTAAAGAACACATCTTGAAGAACTTTCAGTAATTTTTTTATTGAAAAATATTACATTGTTTAGTGGCAAATGGCCGTCAATGAAATAATGTTTTTATATACACGGTTTGCGGTGACCAACATTGCGGCGAAGTGGATCATCTGAAAAAAAATGCGGATGGATTTAGTCAAATATAAGTATAAACTAGTCTTTAATCGAAGGATTTTAAAAAATATTCATTTTTCACAAAATGGCGGACAGTCAAAGTTAATAGTTCGATTTTAACGAAAAAACGGCCGTTTTTTGGCTATAAAGCGGCCATTTTTTTTCGAAAAAAAAAATCGAACGATCAAAGACTACATTTTTATGTATTAAATAAGCCTGCAAAATTTCAAGAAGATCGGTTCATTAGTGTTCGAGTAATCTTGGTCACCGACTTCAGAAATGCCATTTTGAGAAAAACGCGTTTAAAGTTTCAATTTCAGTTTACACGAAGAAAATATTTTTTTTTTGTCAACTTACATAGAGTCATCTATTCCGGGCCCATACAGAAGTATGGGCCCGGATACTTATACTTCAAAAAAATGCAAAAAAAAAATCGATTTTTTCAAAATCGCAAGTGGGGGTTAACCCCTTAAGTCTACTTATATTCTATTTACGTTTTGCATATCGTCTCCACTCTCGCATTCTTTCTTTCGTTTGTTAAGGTAACGGTACCAATGATCGGACGGTTAAGAGCATTTTTAGATTATAGGATTTAGTATTCATTTAAGGAACGTTAAAAAAAAAAATGACCGGACCTAACGTCAAGCTCGTAAATTCTAGTTTTCAAAACACATGCATTAACTGCCGGTAAGTTAAATATTTTTATTTTTATACGCTCTAATGTTCAATAACACAAAATGTACCAATTTTCGGACAGCTGTTAGCGTTACGTACCTATGTTCGGACACGCTCATGTCCCAATTTTCGGACATGCAGAAATTGATTCCTATGGTTGCAAGGTTATGTTGAACTGGTACGTAAGATCTAAATATAGGACACATGTACTTACCAATTGATTTTCTCTTCTTTTTTCCCTTCTTTTTTCACTTCTTTTTTTTTCAAAATCCCAAACTAAGTCAGTAATAAGTCATTTATCGCGAGGTACGCAGCGAAACGAAATCAACAACGCGTGGCGTCCGGCGATTTGGTCTCTATGGCTACGTGCTCTCGTACTAGTGATCGGACGAGATCACTGTGGATGAGCTTCGACCGTGGTACATGCGTGTGATACATGTCCCAATTAATGGGACACTGAATTTATTATATAAAACCTTATCCAAACCGAAATTTAACGACGGTTTCGAAAAGTCGGTTCGATTCACTTTCGATGGATCATAAGTCTAGTCTAGAAATCGATAAAAAATAAACTCCTATTACTGTCACAAATTATTGCAACTCTTTGGTTCTTCGGTTTAGAAAAGTGCATTCATGACATGGCTGACTCGGACTCGTCAATATAACTCGTCAATTTCACTACTAAAATTCGTTATTAACGTACAATTTTCCAGTAATCAATTAATAATTGAAGGCTGAATAGAATGCAAGCGTTACTTTTCGTTAACTATCAATTATATATGTAATATAGTGAAGTATTCGAACTACTGTCCGAAAATTGGGACCCGTCCGAGCATTGGTACCGTTACCTTACGTTTCCAATTAGTTTCTCGAATTTCTCTACGTACATACATAGTTCTGTTACAGGTTCCTTCTTTAGTGCCGTTTGTATTTGCCTTTCTTCCTCCCCTATCCACTTTTCTAGATCTGCTACGATTTCTTTTAAATTTTCTTCCTTGATTTTCTCGCACGTTCATATACGGACTACGTTCTCCACTTCTTTTTCACACACCCTGATTTATTATCACTGTACCCCTTGTTGCCTTCCTTTCCCACATTCCCACATCCAAGTCCCGCCCAAGTTTCTTTGGCGAGACTTGGGCCAAAGTCTCTGATGTCTCGCTTTGGACTTTGGCGAGACATCCAAAACTCGCCAAAGTCTTAGATGTTGTGGGGCTAAGCCCCTTAAGGGGCTAACAACTTGGAACAACTGGGAACAAGAATAGCCAACTGGGCAATATTCTTGTCAACTCGACAACAGCTGGGTATATCAGGTGTTGTCGAGTCAACAAGAATATTTCAACGTTCAACAAGCCCGGTTGAACGTTGAGTACTCAAAGTTTTTGCAGAGTTGATACATTGTAGAATTAATGCATATTGCGCAAATCCCTCATTGTGTAGTTGATACAAATCCGAATAAATACGTTGTAGGGATAATCATAAGGCTCGATCGTTGTGGAGTTTCAAAATTGCAAACTTGAGACTCTTGTACAGTTGGTGGATTTCCGGTTTGTCGAATGAGAGATAAGTCATTGTAAAGTTGAAAAACGGACTTGCAGCATTGTAGAGATTAAACATTGTGGAAACGAGACCCACCCCAAAAAAGTCTCTTCCTTGGTAACTCAGCATAGGTGCAAGCACTTGAAAGGTATATAAACGTAGATATCTGTAAAATATTAAATATAAATTTTACAAGATTAAGCCGTCAAACGTCACAAGTAATAATACTACTTCAAAATTTCTGAAAAAAAAAGCCTCAAGCTTTGATAATGCATATTTCATATTTTGAAAATATCTACGTTTATGTACGTTTCAAGTACTTGCACCAATGAAGAGTGACCAAGGGACTTTTTTGCAGTTATACTGTTTTGATTTTCAATTTTACTGAACATTATTTTTTACTTTTTACTACAGTAACTTATAAATAAAAGCTCGCTTTAAAAAAGTTTCTTTCCGTTAATTTGTTTTAAGTAAAGCATTAATTTTCACAAAAAAACAACGATAGCTTTTTCAACATTAAAATATTATTTCCACTTGGTATTTAGCCGCTCTTTTTCGGGCTGTTATTTTCACCTCTCTGCAAACCGATTCCATTCTTATAGTTATTGTATGATAATAATAATAATAATAATAATAATAATAATGTACAAAACAGGTCTTGACGGCGAGCGATCGCGGCGGCGAGGCCCTTTTGCGGGCCCATCTCCGTCTGGAGGGTACCGGTGCGGCGAGTTCCGTGGCCGGGGTCGTCGACGGGCCCTGCGGCCGTCGCTATCTCCTGCTCGAGGGTCACCACGGGGATTTGCACGCGTACGTGCGCGCCCGTAGAAGACTACGCGAGCCCGAGGCCCGGCGTCTCTTTCGTCAGGCCGCAAAGGCGGTCGCTATATGCCACGAGAACGGCGTCGTACTCAGGGATCTCAAATTACGAAAATTCGTTTTTGCCGACGAGGCGAGGTGAGAATTGAATTTTCCGATGAAAAATAAACGAGTTGTTTTTGCTCGCGATGCATGGGTGGATGGGAAGAAAAAGAATGGGAGAAAAATCGCAATGGAGTTTTCACGAGGGCGTGTGGCCGACGAGACCAAATTGTTTCCGGGTCTCTGTCTCTCTCTCTCTCTCTCTCGCTCTCTCGCGGTCTTGCAACACCTTAGCTCACCTCGGGGCAAGCGCTCGACTTTTTTTTTCGTTCGTGTGTGCTTGCGTTACATGTGAGAGAGAAACGTTGTAACGCGGTTGCAGAGAGGGAGAGAGAGAGAGAGAGAGAGAGAGAGAGAGAGAGAGAGAGAGAGAGAGAGAGAGAGAGAGAGAGAGAGAGAGAGACAGACTCGTTCGCAAATTCACGCAACACTCGGCTATTCCTGCACGAATCTATCGGCAGGTATGTGCCAACCCAACCACACACACACACACGTGCATTCAGTCATGTACACGTAGAATATTCATTTATCTCCGAAATAATTTATTCGATTGAAATATACATTTAAAAGAAATTTAATCATTCAATCCCAATTCGGTTCGTATAATTCGTAAATTGGATAATATTTAAAAATATATTTGAATAATTTTTTTAAATCGTTATAATATTTTATAGATTTACGAATCGTTTTACGCATATAGTATATTAATATATTTAAGCCGTTGTGCATTGTGTGTGTGTGTGTGTGTGTGTGTGTGTGTGTGTGTGTGTGTGTGTGTGTGTGTGTGTGTGTGTGTGTGTGTGTGTGTGTGTGTGTGTGTGTGTGTGTGTGTGTGTGTGTGTGTGTGTGTGTGTGTGTGTGTGTGTGTGTGTGTGTGTGTGTGTGTGTGTGTGTGTGTGTGTGTGTGTGTGTGTGTGTGTGTGTGTGTGTGTGTGTGTGTGTGTGTGTGTGTGCGTGCGTGCGTGCGTGCGTGCGTGCGTGCGTGCGTGCGTGCGTGCGTGCGTGCGTGCGTGCGTGCGTGCGTGCGTGCGTGCGTGCGTGCGTGCGTGCGTGCGTGCGTGCGTGCGTGCGTGCGTGCGTGCGTGCGTGCGTGCGTGCGTGCGTGCGTGCGTGCGTGCGTGCGTGCGTGCGTGCGTGCGTGCGTGCGTGCGTGCGTGCGTGCGTGCGTGCGTGCGTGCGTGCGTGCGTGCGTGCGTGCGTGCGTGTGTGTGTGTGTGTGTGTGTGTGTATAATGCAGGGTGTTTGGCGCATGGACCGATACAATTTTTTGGGGGATTGGGGGGGGGGGGGGTTCATTTGCTACTTTTTTCACTCTTAGACCCTATGTCCTAAGTGTCACGGTAATTAAGATATGATTTTTTTCTTTCGTTTGTTAACTACCCGAAATATCGCCTTTAAATCGTCATAACGTTTTTTTGTGGTTGTAATAGCGCAAAACATCTTTTGTTGTATCCTGCAATGTATGTTTATCATAAACAAATCATTATACGATACAATTGGTTTCAAGAAAATGACTCGTGACCTTCCAAAGTCTCAAAAGTGCGTAAATGTATGAAAAATGTCAACTTCTAAATTCATTATAAAAGACAACTAAAAGCGATTGTGAACTCAGGTTTGTTTTAAAAAGTTCTCGAGTTCATATCCTTTGCAACAGTATGCTACATGTCATAGAAATCATTCGTTATGTGGTAAAAATAAAGAGAATACGTTTTTTTTATAATGAATTTAAGAGTTGAAATTTTTCATACATTTACGCATTTTCAAGGCTGGAAGCTCAAGAGTCACTTTCTTTAAACTAATTGTATCAACTAATAACTTAGTTATAATAAACATACATTGCAGAATACAACAAAAGCTATTTCGTGCTGGTACAACCACAAATAAAAAAGTTATGACGATTTAAAAACAAAATTTCGGGTATTAAAAAAAACGAAAAAAAATAATATCCTAATTACCGTCACACTTAGGACAGACTCTAACGGTGAAAAAATAGCAAATGCCCCCCCCCCCCAAATTGTGTCGGTCCATGTGCCAAACACCCTATATATATATATATATGTATGTATGTATGTATATGTAATTCGTCTACACACTCATATCGTCGTTATATATATAATATGTATGCGTACGTATTGGAATCTCGGAAGGATTTTTCCGATTGGTCAATTTCGACATTGAATAGTCCAATATCGTAATATCGGAATTAGTGGAAAAAAGTTAAAAACGTCGTGTACTCGGTGCTCACGCACTGTAGTGCACTTACCGCGCGTAACGCAGTGTACCAACGCCATCTAGTGAACCTGCGCCGTACCAATACCTTGTTACCAACTCTTAATTTTATCCGATTTTAAAGTTTTAAAAAAAGTTTCTAAAAGTTTGTTAAAAATAGTTTTATTTTGTTTTCTGGAGCAGGAGTAAGGAAAAATCTGCGATTGAGAACACCGAGACACTGATTGACTAATTGAGAAATTATACATTAATAACGACTGATTTTCTAACTGCTGTCACGAGTTGTTAAAGGTGTTGCTTTTGTTTTTCAATTATTTCAATAATAAAAATATGTGATTTAAATACTTCGTAAAGAACATTTTAGATGAATAAAGACTGACCGACTCTGATTTTGTAATTGTTGTAGCGACCTGTAAAAGGTTTGCTTTGTAAATTTCTTTAATAGTAAAAAAATTAATTCAAGTACTTATTAAAAAATGATAAATTTATAAAGACTAATGACTGTGATTTTCTAATCGTTGTAGCGTAGTGAGCTGTAATTTATTTTGTCAAATATTTCTATCAATTAAAAATTGGATTTAAAATGCCCGTTTTTCTATCAAATTAAACTTTTCATGAAAATTTCTTAATTCCGATATTGAAAACCCACCGATATTACGTACCCTAGTACGTATATACATGTACATATTGCAACATGGTGACATATGAGGATGATTTGAAAGAATGTGGTAAGCAGCCTGGCCGTAGCTCAGTGGTCAGAGCACTCGACTGGCGTTCGAAAGGTCCCGGGTTCGAAACCCGGCCGCGGCGCGCGCCTGAATTTTTTCCGATTGTTCGTTTTTTTCGGGGTTATAATGTATGTACATATATTCAATGTTTTTAAGAAATTAGATAAAATAGATGTATACGTAATATCTTAAGGAATTAAATAAAGTCTATATATATATATATATATATATATATATATATATATTTGTCTTGATGAATTAAATAAACTGATGAATTGCGGAAAAGAAATTTGATCGGTTCTACGGGTAGTGTACGTGACTCGGCGGGGGCGCGCGCGACGCACGTCGCTCAGCTTGCCAATCTCGCCGCTCGCATTCCTGCGGCACTGGGCGTCGCGCGACATGTGTGTGTGCTGCTCTCTCTCTCTCTCTCGTTCGCTCGCTCGCGTCGTTTCTGCTCCGATGCTGTGGCTGCTCCCACACGATTTTTCTCGAACTATCCACATAATACGCGGCACGTTTAAATAGCCACGATAATTATTGTTGTTATAAATGACAGCGAATCCAATAATAATAAGATTGCAACGTCGGGGCCCAAACGAGTGTGTGTGGCTGGCTAGCAGGCTGTGTGTGGCTCCAGGGCAAACCACACGAGAGAAGAATGATGGTGGAAGATAAAAGGACAAAGAGAGAGAGGGGGGAGGGAGAGAAACGTGTAGGTGAAGAACTTTAAAAGACCACGAAGGAGAGAGAGAGAGAGAAGAGTTGACGACGCGCGAAAGAGCCATGATGGAATTTAGAGATAGAATTCATATTGGTCCATCGATTTTGTTCTTTCGAAACATCAGAGCACATATATATGAGGGTATAATGAAAAGAATTTGTACGAAAGCCGTTTAGAGATATTCGTATTTTTTTCGAAATCAATATGAACAAACATTCATCATTATTTAGTACAACTTTAATTATTTGTGCACAGTAATAATAATGATAATTGAGTACTAATAATATGTTACATCAGCACTGCAATTATTACATTGATAATACCTTCAATCGATATTACTATAATTGTTGTTATTCATTGAAATAACAATATTTTTAGGTCTATTTTTGATTCATGGGGCGAATGATGATTAAATTTATTGTTATTATTATTATTTCTCTCCTCACCTACACACATTCTCTTGTATCGCATTCCTTACTCTTGTCCATTAGTAAACGCCCGTCTCTCGGCCGTCGAACCCGAATTCCCGTCCTCTCTCAACGGATGTAGCGATGCTCCACTCGATTAACGGGTTACACGTGCCTCGTGGCTGGAAAAAACGAGGAATTTTCGTGAATTTTGTTTTCTGGGCAAACGTGTGCAGGATTTCGATTTTTTTTTACATCTATGGTGGTATTTTTAAGTGTTTTTTTTTTTTACAATTTTTGTATTGAAACATATTTATAAATGTGGTAGATACAATGGTTTATGCAGACCGATATTCGAAAAACGACCTGAACACTGCCGCTCGCAAAGCATACGAAAGTTAAAGAAAAGTCAATCGCATTGAGTTTTTGCATGAAATTATCTAGTGTTTCGACGAAGCGTTAATTAAATATAGATTTTTGAAAAATGGCCGCAGTCGAAAATGAAAGTATCGACCTTCGGTGAAAATAAAACGCTCTATTTTCGTTGATGATGAAAAAACAAACTACGCATCGAACAAAAAATTCCTTCGTTCGAGCACTGCTCTTTGATGTGTAAAAGAAGCATGTGAAAATTGAAGTTGACCGGTGCAGTGATTTTTGAGACATTGTGGACAGCGATTTTGAAAAAGAAATTTAGAGAAAAACGCGTTTAAAGTACGCCGATTCGCGGAACCTACATGTAAACGCCGATAACTCCCTTAAGGCCTTACGCAACTCTATAGTCCGAAAAATAGGCTTTTTGGGGATTTTTTTCTCAGAAAAACTACAAAATAAATCGAGATTACGAAAAAGGTTGTTTATCATACATATCAGTGACTGTATACAATATAATTTTTTTGAAGCGATTAATTTCAGAATGGCGGCTGTGCAGCAGTTTATCTCAAAACTGCATTTTTTAAGTTGGCCGGAAACACAACTCAGAAAATTTTCAACCGATTCACTTGAAATGTTGAGTATATCTTGAAAAATACATTGTCTATGGAAGTACGTAGGGCTTTTTTTATTTTGCATAGTTCATTTGTTATTAACAATTAACTGACGATTATTTAGACAAATTTTTGAAAAGTAATAAATTTCGTCAGACAATTGTTAATAACAAATGAACTATGCGAAATAATAAATAACATCCTACGTACTTCCATAGACAATGTATTTTTCAAGATATATTCAACATTTCAAGTGAATCGGTTGAAAATTGTCCGATTTATGTTTCCGGCCAACTTAAAAAATGCGGTTTTGAGATAAACGCTGCACAGCCGCCGTTTTAAAATTAATCGCTTCAAAAAAATTATTGTATACAGCCACTGATATGTATCATAAATCCTCTTTTTTATAATCTCCATTGATTTTGTAGTTTTTCTGAAGAAAAAAAATCCCCAAAAAGCCTATTTTTTCGGCCTCTAGAGTGGCCTAACCCCTTAATTTTTAACGGATCGACTCGCAATGTTCAGACAATTTTATTTGCAACTTCATATTTTGAGAAGCTGGCGAAAACTAAAAATCGATATTTTCAGACAATTTCAACTAGGTGTAAGCCCATAACACGCACGCACACATACACAGGGTGTTTAGCGCATGGAACAACACATTTGGGGGGGGGGGGGGGTCATATGCTATTTTTTTTTCACCCTTAGACCCGATGTCCTAGTGTCACGGTAATTGAGATATGATGTTTTTTCGTTGTTTTAGTTACCCGAAATTTTGCCTTTAAATCGTCATAACTTTTTTTGTGGCTGTAATAGCACTAAATAACTTTTGTATTATGCAATGTATTTTTATTATAAATAAATTATTATTTGATACAATTGGTTTCAAGAAAATGACTCTTCAGCTTCCAAAGTCTTCAAAATGCGTGAATGTATGACAAATTTCAACTTATATAATATATACACATATATTATATACTATATACATAACGTGTGTGTTAAGGTCTTACAAGTAGTTGAATTTTTTGAAAATATCAATTTTCGATATATATATATATATATATATATATATATATATATATATATATATATATCGATATAGATATACATATATGCATACAATACCGG
>CALYCA010000368.1:0-24525 GCA_944452715.1 Ophion slaviceki | reverse complement strand
ACGTAGGGTATGTGATATATATATAAGATATTCGTAATAAGGCTACGTAACATATAGACATGCATATATTTATACACACGCACTCCGTCTATCTCAGACGTGACTAACCTCCTCAGAAGTTCCTCAGAAAATTTGCTCAGTATTGATATAACGCGCGTATAAGTAATATGAGAGAGAGAGAGAGGGCGAGAAAAGTTGTCACATCTGGCTGATTTATGATATTAACATCCCGTGAGACTCGACGATATTTCTTGAAAGATTGCAGGCCCTTTTTTCTATCTTTATTGTACAGCAAAGTATTCCCATTCATTTGCGATCGGAGTAGTATACAGGGTGTCCCAGAACTGAATGCGTTCAATTAAATGGGAGGTTGGGGGTAAGATTCTGAGTCGATTGATATAAGCATATGTGGGTCTCAGATCAAGCCCTGAATTATTATTATTTTTTAAAGGCGGGCCAATCAGGTGCGCCCGCCTTTAAAAAATAATAATAATTCAGGGCTTGATCTGAGACCCACAGATGCTTGTATCAATCGACTCAGAATCTTACCCCCAACCTCCCATTTAATTGAACGCATTCAGTTCCGGGATACCCTGTATATGCGGTGACTAGTCGAAAGAGAGTTGCACTATGAATTAAGACGTTAGGCTACTGTGACTATTTGAAAAAAAAATTATTTTCAAGGAATAAGTGAGATGATTGAAAAAACGTTTGGATATTTATTTGTATGTACATTAACAAAGTTGCGTGCCAAATTTCATTTAAAAATATTAATTTATAAAGAAGTTGTGAATCATTTCGTGAAGGACCTTTGAACGTGACGGACTTAATAGTATACTTGATTTTAGCCACCCGGTTGATCCGAAACAAAAATACGAGTTTTTATGTTGAAATAGATAATATTGGCTAAGACGTGACGGAGATTTTTTTGTTATCGTGTTTCAATCAACAAACATTCTTTAATTTTCTTTCGATTTTTCAAGGAAAAATGACATTGTTGATAAATAATAAAAAAATAAAATGTTAGGAAAAACGTCGTTCAAGACTAAACGACTATTGCACTGAATAACTGTACCAAATTTGAAATCAATCCGTTCATTAGTTGTCGATAAATCGTGTACACCGTTTTCAAAAACATCGTTTCGAGAAAAACGTGTCTAAAGTTTTACTAGCAGTTCTATCGTTGTAATCATGAGTTTTGACCTTCGATCGATTCCTGAACCATATGTTGAACCTTCCTCGTCAATTTGAGTTGCCTCAAGCGACCATCGATTTTTTCAATGTTCCCAGTCTCTTCGCCCCTCAAAAAAGTTCTAATGCAATTATAAGTATATTTCACGCGAGTACAACTCGAATTTACGTTTTGCCCTTTGATAAATATCGAGAGAGAACCCTTTTTTGCTCATATCGATTGGCTGGGAGGAGAATTTGACACCTGAATATAACATATAGAATGTATTTAAACGTGGCGAATGTATTGCTATAAATTCACGATCGACCATGAGTTTAAAAATGGTTGATTCTCGCACGAATTTCACTGTGTTTTCGGGCAGGCGTTCTCACGTAGCGATGGTGCTGAAGTTCGCAACGTTGAAATGCAACGAAAATTCTTCTAAATTTTTTTATTTCCTAATTTTTTTAACCATCTAAACTCTTTTTCATCTCATTTAGGTTATTGATCCCTAAAAAGGACGTTCAAAAATGTTTCAATGATTTTTTGTAGCTTTAATATCGTCGACAAAAATTGGGCATTACGAAAAAAAAATTATTTCATTGCATCCTAACCATCAAACTTCAATACCATCCCGTATCGACCCAGCATC
Organism: Ophion slaviceki; assembly: GCA_944452715.1. Taxonomy (NCBI): domain Eukaryota; kingdom Metazoa; phylum Arthropoda; class Insecta; order Hymenoptera; family Ichneumonidae; genus Ophion; species Ophion slaviceki. Next base: position 22,702 of record CALYCA010000368.1, on the reverse strand, counting down.
GCTGATCAATCAGTCGCCCCGCATTCAATCTCATTATCTTGGTCTAGAGATGATATTGAAGTTTGCATCGTTGGAATGCAACGAAAAAGATGTTTTTTTTCCAAATTTCCCTTGGCAGATTTAAGCTACAAAAATCACGTAAACATCTTTTAGGATTCTCTTTTAGCGAATTTAGTCGCATTCCAACGATGCAAATTTCAGCTCCATCTTGGTCTAAGATGACGTTGAAGTCTGCATCGTTGGAATGCAACGATTTTTTTTTCACTTCATTTTTTATTTCTTCATTTTTATCATTATCCAAAGCCTTTTTTGCAATTTGAGGTAATAATTTTTTTTAATAAGAATCCGTAGAAACGTTTGAGTATTTTTCACAGCCTAAAGCGGCTAATAAAATTGTTTTAATTGAAAATAAATCATTTTCGTTGCGTTGCAACGATGCAAACTTCAATGTCATGTCTAGAATACGTCCTCTGCTTACCGACTTATCATTGCCGTTAAGGACCGAATTCTCATTAAAACATTCGGTAATCGCTGTTTTTTGCAATGTCACTTTAACCCGTGAAACGTTTGGTACACGTTGCGCTATTTTGTTCTTACATTTATCTAAATTCGAGATACAAATTAAACTGAACGAAAAAATGATCAAGACGCCCTTTCCATAAGCAACCACGCTACATCTCCCAACTTTGGACTGGTTTATTTATTTTAAATAGCCGGCAAGCTTACCTAAGATTTTGAACAAAAACGGCGGTATGCACCGCTTAAGGCGAGAGCCTGAATTATTAGGTCCAAAAAAGCGTTTTTTTCGGGAATTTTTTAGAAGGGAAAAAAACAAGTGTGCCCAGTAAACATCGAGGCATCTTTTAATGAATATTTGAAATGTATAAAAAAAAATTCAACATGAAACAATCAATTGCTGCAGATTTATCAGTCTATTCCATGTGCGTCTTACCACTGCAGTCCTCGATCGGCGGGAAAAATGCGGCTCGTAATTGTTGACTGAACCAAATAAACCAATAAAATTTTCAATTGTCACATATTTTTCTTCTCGGTGAATTAAGGCCGTAGGCCACTCTAGAGGCCGAAAAATAGGCTTTTTGGGGATTTTTTTTCATAAAAACTACAATCAAATTGAGATTACAAAAAGGGTGTTTATCATACATATCTATACATTGTCTATGGAAGTACGTAGGATTTTTTTATATTGAATACTTAATTTGTTATTAACAATTATCTGACGAATTTTTAGGCAAATTTTTGTGAAGTGAAAAATTTGCCTAAAAATTCGTTATCTAACGAATTTTAGGCAATAAATAACGAAATAAATAACGTTAAATAAATAAATAACGTTTAATAAATAACGAAATAAAAAAAAATTATCTGACGAATTTTTAGGCAAATTTTTGTGAAGTGAAAAATTTGCCTAAAAATTCGTCAGATAATTGTTAATAACAAATGAACTATGCAATATAAAAAAAAATCCTACGTACTTCCATAGACAATGTATTTTTCAAGATATATTCAACATTTCAAGTGAGTCGGTTGAAAATTGTCTGAGTTATGTTTCCGGCCAACTTAAAAAATGCAGTTGTGAGATAAACGCACAGCCGCCATTTTGAAATTAATCGCTTATAAAAAATTATCGTATACAGTTACTGATATGTATGACAATCACCCTTTTTGTCATCTCGATTTATTTGTGGTTTTTCTGAAAAAAAAAATCCCCGAAAAGCCTATTTTTTCAGCCTCTAGAGTGGCCTAACCCCTTAAGAAAAAGCTGAAAAAATCGTGAAATTATAACGTTTCTCAGGCTTGAAAAAAAATGTGTTAAAAAAAACACTTTAACGTGCTATAAAGATAATTTAAAAATACTTTATCAACGACATTTTTAATTCACTTCGAAGAGATTTCCATACTGAAGAAAATAAACTTTGGTTTGATTCAACAGGTCGTTTAGTTTTTTGCTATCACGCTCGCCAATTAGAAAAAAGCGTGGAAATGAAAACGGGAGAAAACACGCTTTAAAGTTTTCAATAGAAGGAAATATCAATATCAAATATCAATCACTTCTCTGCTTTTGGCCTTGTATCTTCGAAAATATTTACAATTGGCCTCTGTGACTTTGTGAATACATTCTTCGATAGTCTATCCATTGATTCAGGCAATAAAAAAAACGATTTTGCGGACCTTCTAATTCAGGCTGCCTCCTTAATGTTGACAATTTCGGTAGTGCGAGGATGCAGCGAGGAAATTGATGCAACACTTTTGTTCCGACGGCCAGTGAAAAGTGATATAGCCACGCTTAAGCGTCGAGTAAATGCGTTTAGACCCTCGTTGAAGGAAAAACGATGAACGATAATAAAGCTTGAAAACGTCCGAGAGATGGTAATACTTTGTATTTGCATACGAAAATAACTCTGCGAGATTTATTGCCCATAAAAGCTTTAATTATTTCGTTAAAGTAATCGCTTTCCCGCGCAAGATTAATGGTGCTCCCTTCTAAAGAAGTATTAGTCTCGGAGGAAATCAGACTGACGAAGTGAACAATGATTCTCGTATCTTCCAACCGTGGTCACGTTTGTCAACGCTGTATTTCATTTTAACCCCAAAAATAAAGCTTCGTCGAGTCTTTTGAGATGAAAAAATCACGGACGAAGCTTTCTCTGTACGTGGCGGCCAGATATTATACACAAAATTACAAAATAGTCTATATTCAATCATGTTGCTTGCAAATCTCGTTGAACGATGGAACGGATTTATTGAGCTCTCAATGTTTACAATGCCGAGTAATAATCGTGTTGAAATTTGCATCATTGGAACGCAACGAAAATTCATACTTATATTCCTATTTCCTTATTTTAAATATTATACCAAATATTTCTTTGCAAATTTCAATTGCGGAACTTCCAAACAAACTCAAGCAAGCATCTTAAAAAGTAGCCGAGGGTTTATGATGTTGAAGACTGCTTTCTTGGAATCAGAGTTGCAAATAATGCAATACTATTTGTAATGCATTAGAATTTTCATTACTCATTACTTTACATTACTCATTACATTACATTTTGTGATGCAAACAATTGCCATTACTAATTACTTTGAATTTTTAATGTAACAAATTTTGAATTAAATCTTGTAATGTAAAAAAATGCATTACTCATTACATTAGAATTTGTAATGTAAAAAAAATCCATTCCTCATTGCACCACATTTTGTAATGTGAAATATTTTGCTTTACAAAATGTAATGTAATGAGCAATGTAATTTTTTACATCACAAAATATAAGGTTATGAGTAATGGATTTTTTTCACATTATTAATGCAATGCAATGTAAAAAGTCTCCATTACTCATTACAATGTAATGAGGAATATTATTCGTTTCCCATGAGGAGCAGCGGTTTTTGCACTGGATCGATCTGATCCGATGGGAAACGAGTAATAATCCACATTACCGTGTAATGAGTAATAGTGATTTTTTACATTATATCAGTAATGTGAACACGTTCCATTACTCACCACCTTATATTTTGTAATGTTTAAAAATTCCATTACTCATTACATTAAATTTTGTAATGTAAAAAATTTCCATTACTCATTACATTACACTTTGTAATGTAAAAAAATTTAATTACCCATTGCAATGTAATGTGTAATGAAATTTTTTGTCATTACAAAATGTAATGTGATGAGTAATGGAATTTTTTTTACATTACTGAATGTAATGGGTAATGAAATATTTTTTCATTACCCATCTAAAAAGTAATGAATAATGCATTACTTTTTCATTACGAATTTCGCAACCCTGGTTGGAATGCAACTAAAATCAATTATTTTTCACTGTTCAATTTTTGTTTGCCTTTTGTAGGCTGTAACGTTTTTACGTATTTTTGTTAGATACTCAAAACCTCAATTTGTAAGAAAAAGGCTTCCGATAATTATTAAAATGGAAGAAGGCAAAATGAACAAAAAAGATGGTAAATATTCGGAAGTGGGGTTCGTGTTAGAATCAGGCTCTATCTCGTATCCGGTATCTTGTTCTATCAGGTATCAAACAAACCCAAACAACCCCAAGCAATCCCAAACAACCCCAAACAAACCCCATCAAATTTTAGCCTGATTCTAGCAGGAGCCCCGCTTCCGAATATTTACCAAAAAAATCATTGGATTCCAACGATGCAAACTTCTACGAGGGTTTTTCGTAGCCAATATCTCTTCGCAAGATTCGAACACGGAAAACAAACAATTTCGATTGAACTCCAGCGATGAGAACTCCAATCTAATAAGCAACAAGATATTTACGCTCAATAACCCTCGGCCATTTTCACAAATGTACAGAATCCATTGTGTATGGGTCTTCGCCGATCGGGATTCGACCTAATACACTCGCCCTTTTCATCCAACCCCCCATAATTTACCCCCGATATGACAAGTCATCTCAAACTTGGTTCTCTCCCAGAATCTCCAACAAAAACGAAACAACAAACATGACGATAATGCGAGAAAACTTGTTCCATTAATCCCAACCACTTCATAGACGCTGGTCGAACTCGAGATAATTTACGCCCCCGTTTTCCTTCGCCTGCTCTCTAATTTTCGTACGTTTTCGTAAGAGCCTCCGGTGGATCTTCAATCAATTATGTTCCCCGACAGGGTATCACCGAACAACTCGTCCAAGAGGACGAGCGTCAAAAGTTCATCGCTGAGACAGAACGGAAGAAGAGATCAGACCGCGGGATCACGCTTGAATGCGAATCCCGTTCGTGACTCGGAGAACTCAATCTCGTCTCCCCTGCAACATCAGCGGGCAATACACGATCCGGCAACGAGCCAAACTACCCTCGTGAGTATATAAACAGTATGAGTCCTCGTCCCCCTATTATGTCCATAAACGCGAATAGAAATGCAGAAAAGTTTTCGTGCCCATGGGTATGTACATACGTAGAAATGGTTTTTCTCGAGGGGGGGGGGGGGGGGGTCGTTACGTCGACCATAAAAGTAAAACACACAATCTTGATCCAAATCTCATCGATTCCCCCAGCATTATACGCCTCTTGGATATCTCTAGTGGCGCCGCTTGGTGGCAGATTCATGCAATTCGCGGACGTTCGACTGCGGTCAGCTGTACGCTGTCCGTATTCATTTCATTGAAAAGCGCTGTGTGAAATAAATAATAAATGGGCGGTACGAGGTATTGTTGTGTTGTGCGGTGCAAAAATTCCCAATCTCGAAATCAGGAATTGACTTTTTATTCGTTTCCGAGACGAAATTGGAAAATTAATAAGAGAAATGAGTGGATAACAGCTGTCGGAAGAATGTAAGTTAATATTTTGACGATTCGATACAAGGAACGTATTGAAAATATGCAAACGTTGGATTTTCTGTAATGTCTTATTCTTCTAGAACATCAGATAACATTTTTAGTGAACCACGTGCAAATTATGTTTTATTTCATTTTTTTTCATCTATGATAAAAATATAATTAATTCAACATTTCACGCTCATTTTCAACGATTAAATAGTATTCACCAATAATATATTATTCATTTAACATTCCATATACTTATCCCCAATAATGAACGAAAATCCGTCATTTGTCAATGCTGTTAAATACTGAAATAAAAAATGAGGTTTACTAAATCTAATTTCAATGACCAATATACTTATTGCTTCATTATTGATATTTCTTTGACAAGGAGATACATCTTCATTTTCCATTTCTGTTTTACATGTTACAAAGTTGCTGAAAAAATATTTTTTTTCCATTATTATTATACTACTAATTGATCACATAATTAAGGGGAGATATACACCTAGGAGCCGGAAAAAGGTCATTTTTGTGAATTTTTTCAAGGAAAACTATTTGAAATTTCGGATTGTGGTTTTAATTATCTAAAAGTATATACATTAAAAAATATGTTTAATTTTATTTATTTAAAAATATCAAAAATATACATAAGGATATTGTATGATCCTTGGAGCGTCGTAAAAAAATCTCCGTATACGGTACCCACTGGCGTTTCTTCAAAAATCATCTGAAAAAAGAACCAAAAAGATTATTACATTAGATACTATAATCTAGTACTTGTCATAGCCGATTTTGAAAATATAGATTTATGACAAAATGGCGGACGTTTAAACATAAATAGTGATTTTTGGGCCCAAAATTAGTTATTATTTTGCCTATACAACAAAAACTAACGGAAAAAAAATCCTATGACAAGTACTAGATGATGGTGTACAGAATAACCACAAAAAACCTCAAGGCAATCGATTCATTGGTTTTCGAGAAATTTTGGGTACCGATTTGAAAAACGTGGGTTTGAGAAAAACGCGTTTGAAAATTTGGGAATGAATAAATCACGAAATTTGTCAACTTACATGGAATCATCGATACCAGGCCCATAGTGTAGGTCTTCTACGGTCGACGGAATGTTCATAGCTTCTAAATCCTCGACCTCGACCATGTAGGTGTGTATCTCTCCTTAATACATACCTCTACTTTTACGTCGTACAGTGGGTTGTTCACTTCAGTCTGTGGTATTACTTTCCCGCGGATAATTCCTTAATTTTAATTTTTAACATTAATTTTTAATTAATCGATCATGATACGATAATCCTAAAAATAAATACGTAGTAGAAATTACAGTGAATTTGACAATATCTCATGTTTCGTGTATTTCCTTACCTTCAGATACAGATTTTCCGCGAAAAAAATCTCCATAAATATTCGGAAGCCACACTTGATAAGAGTGTGGCCCATAATTGCACTTTAACAATGTGGTATTGCACCAAATGAATAAATAATGCAAAACGTGCAGTGATTCGTATGCGAATAATATGTGTACTGTTCTGAGAGGAACGACCACGAGTTGCCGCCGTTAGCCGGCAGACGGCGTTGCCGTCGCGTCGCCACGTATCCAAGAGGCGTATAGACGCTTTTTTTCCTCACTCTCTCACCTCGTTCCCTTTCGTTTTCCTTCGCAGCCAAAGACGAGACACCGCCGTCCGTACGGATGGTGGGAGAAGAGAGGAGAAAGCGTGGAGAGAAGCAGCGGTGGAGGCCAAACTGGCAGAAATTCAATGGATAAATTTGCCAGTCTGCCGTACAACGCCAGGGTCGCGTCCTTCGATTGGATACCCGACATCGTCGCCCATTCAGGACGCACGAATACAACGAGAAGCGCCCCTGTCAACAATCATCACCATCCCAGTAACAATATCCAGCCGCAGCAACAACAAAATCACAGGCTTCACAACAATTTGCATCATCATCATCATCACCACAATCATCACAATCATCATCACCAACAATCGGAGAAACGTCGCGAGGCAAACGCCTCGAGACGACGACGCCGCCGTTCCACCGAGGACATTGACGTCAAGTCGAGAAATCGCACGAACGACAGTCCGGAGCCTGACGAGCTCTCCGTCAAGGAGAACGATCACAATCCCGACGACGATGGCGATAACGAGAGAGACAGAATGCCCAACGAGATGAGCAAGTCGAGCAGCGCCGAGGAGTGCGGCAGAATGATGGCCGCGAGAGCGATCGAGGCCCGATCCGATCGTATCAACGGCGCCGAGTCCGACTCGTCCGAGGCGAGATTCTCGGAGAGACGAAGAAATTCCGAATCCGGCCGATCTTCGATACCACGATCAAGCTCCGTGAGCGTCGAGAGATTCTCGATCAGGGCTAATTACGGTGGCGGCGATTCGTCCGATTTCTCACGCGCCAATTCAACCTCCAACGAGAGATTCAACTCGGACTTTTCACTCGCGGTCGCAAGCGCGAGCTCCAACGATCGCGTCTCCGTACCGTCGTCCGATCCTTTCTCACTGAGGAATCTCGATTTTGTCTCGCTGTCGCTTCTCGGGCAACGCGCCGATTCGAGCGAGAGATTCTCCGACGTTTATTCCACGCGCAATTCCGACTTCTCGACGCGAAATTCAACGGACTTTAGGACACAATCGGAGGAGGAGGAACGCTTCTCCGATGATTCTTTGGAAGAATTGTTGCCCGCACCGGGACCACCGATCGCCAAGAGACACTCGATCGCCTGGGAGGTCTCGCTCGAGGAGGATCCACTCTACACGCGCGGCAGTACGAAAGTCGTGGGGAGAAGGCGAAGGAGGAGCAGCGACGTCTCCAGTTAGTTTCTGCTCATCACGTTCATCGATTTAAAATTGTTCTTTAGAATTTAGAATACTTTGGAGCCCCAAAAAAGCATCTTTATTGTAGATACGGTTTGGCACTGTATTTAAGGGGCTATAACAGGGTGAAGGCTGAAAGTTTGGGTGATTTTCGGGATTTTTTTGGAAGGAAAGTACTCAATTAAATGTTTCGAAAAATTAAGAATATATTGGGCTATTTTTGACCTATGTTGCATAATTTTTTCATAGAAAAATATTGAGATCCAAGCGACTTCTGCGCTGCCTTCGGAGGCGCCAAAAAACAAGTTCCTCCACTGCTGACATGATTCCGGTCGATTGAGTAGCTGAAACCGAAAAAGGAAAAAATGTCGTTAAACTGGAAGGTATTTCCTGTACAATGACGTAGGATTTTCGAAAAAAATCAAAATCTAACAAAATGGCGTAGTTATGCAAAAAAACGTCTGCTTTCTTGCCTATAAAATGGTCGTTTTTTTCAATGCCAAATCGTCAATTTTCATCCAATCAAAAATATCCCACGTCATTGTAGAGTAAATATATTCAAGAGTACTCAGTTCAAATTTCAAGTCAATCGGATAATTGCTCTTTGAGTTACAATGTCAGCAAATTTGAAAAATCTCATTTCGAGAAAAACGCGTTTAAAGATTTAACTATCGAATTCTTGCAAGATAAAATGATATTGATATAAATGATAATGATATTCTTGATAGTATAAACTGTCGAAAAAAGAAAAAAAAATCGATTTTTTGAAAGAGTTACACTGGTATAGCCCCTTAAAATTGATCTTTAGAATTTAGAACACTATGGAGCTCAGAAAAAAACATCTTTATTGTAGATTCGGTTTGGCACTGTATTTCAGTACATTTTCAAATGTATAGAACAATTATAATAATTGAAAAATCATCATCAATTTTTCCGCGAGAAGGCACCGAACTACTTCCTTTTTTCACAAGTCTGGACGGTGTAACTAACTCCTTTTTCGATTATCTGAAACAAAAAACCAAGTTATTCATCAAGTATACTTTTATAGCTAACGATCAACGGAGTAACTATTTTTTATTCTTGCAAAAATCGCCAATGAAGAAATTAAAAAAAGATTTTAGCGAAAACATATACTTTTTTTTTAATTCTGTTATTATGCCAATTCTTGCAAGTTTGAAATTCTGCCCGTTGATTCTTAGGTTAAAAAGGTATATTTAATAAAAAGAAAACTTGATTTTTGTTTCCGTTAAGCCAAAAAGGAGTTATAAGATGCCGTTCGAATTTCTGAAAGAAGAATCTGCTGATCCAGATTCTTCGGTAAAAAAGGTTATTTAATAAAAAGAAAACTTAATTTTTGGTTTCCGTTAAGGCCTTAGGCCACAGTAACGGGTATAAAATCATGTGCGAATTTAACAATTTTCTTTCGTATAAAAAAGTGATTCTTTCATAACATTAATTACACATCTATTTAGTATGAATATCAAGCTGTTAGAATTTTTTTTTCGATGTACAAAATGGCCGACTACTCGGAACTTCTCGAAACAGCTTTTTTCCAATTGGCGTGACAAATAGCTTCAATAATTTTCACTCGATTTACTTCAAATTTAAAAGTTATGTTCCTAATTGCATTTCGCAGAGAAGTACGTACGATTGGATTTTTGAGATTTTTGAGTGCGAACACATGTCCGAAACTTCTTCGAGCTCGATTCCTACGATCGAAACAATAAAGTGTAATTTCTTTTCAGGTGCCGGCTCGATATCCAAGCATCGTGACTTCGACGACTGGCAGGATCCCCGTCAATCGACGACCGACGACGACCTCGTGTCGCCTTACTCGGATTCATCCACGAACGATCTCGATCGCGTCAATCCCCGTGATTTGTCGAAAAGCGGCACGTACGTGATAAGAAGAGGCCGAAAGCGCGAGAGAAAGCCCCTCGTGCCGAAAATCGTCTCGCCAACGGAAACGAAGAGTCTCAGTTCGTTCGGCAGCCGCGAGCTCGATCGTCGTCTGACGGACGCGTGTGGAAAACGTTATTCAACGACCTTCGACGATATAAAAAGTCTTCTGCGTGAGGGAAGATTGGAGGGTCTCGACGAACCACCGCCGGACTTTGTACCGCCGGCGCCGCCGGATCTCGTTCGCGTCGTGCCCCTCTCGGTGGTGGACGACGACGACGACGACGATGACGACGAGGAGGCGGATGCCGATGCGGAAGCGGACAACGACGAGGACGACGTCGATCGCGTTGACTCGGCGAACAATCGTCGACGTGTCAACAAAAAGTCCGAACATCACGGAGACACGGAGGAGAACGCCCTTCCGCGTTTGCCGCCCTCGCCGCTCGACGAAGAAGAAGAAGAAGGCGAAGACGAGGGCGGTCAAGAGGACAGGGAAAATTCAGCGAAAATGCAACCGCTGGAAAAAACCACCGGCTCTTGTAACGGTGGCCCGGGACGCGGCAGAAGTTCCGTGACGACCTCCAAGAGTCTCGATATCGGTACGAATCTCACGCGAGATCGGGAAATCGGTCTGATCGGTGGAAACGTCACATCCGCCATTTACACGGGCTCGCGAAGATCGTCGAGAAAATCCGTAGCGTCCGACCGAACGGAAGGCAAAATTCCCGTTAATATTCTGATCGAGGATCAAATCGTGAAGAAAGCCCTCAACGAGAATCGCCGTCAGCTCGAGCGAGTCAGCGACCAGATCAAAGAAATCGAGAGCGTGAAGAAGAACAGCGAGGCTTACACCACCGACGACGTGAACAGGAGAACAAGGAAGATCACCGATGCCAGATTAACCGACGTTTTCGCAGCTTCGAAACGTAACAGCTACGAGGGCGATGGGTCGAACGAAAATTCTCGAAAGAGAATCAACGAACGGACCTTCCATAATCAGCCGATGTTACCATCGACGTCCGTGGTAAATTCGCCGGCGGCGGGAATCGCTGCCTCGGCGAAATCACGCGAGGCGGACAATCGAGGCAACAATATGCAAAACTCTCTCGACTCGGAAACATCCAAGGCGAGCAGCAGTGGCTCCGAGAGCGCGGATTTTGACAGACCACCGAAACGATCCGGCAGCAACGATTGCAAAATTCCGAATACCGACGTACTCTATTCGAGCGATCGTAAAATCGCCGAGCATCAAAATCAGAACGGCCAAATATTGGAGAATCGGAAAATTGATCATAAAGACATCGAGAATGTCATCGATGCTATTCTCGAGGACTCCAAAAGTCCCGATTTTCAGGTGTGTTTGTACAAAGTTGAGCATTGTTGGGCTTTTTATTTAAATATAGTACGTGCGCAGTAGCTAGGCAAAAGAGCTCTGCTATGAAAATGTTCGAATACCCGCATCTTAAGGGGCAAGGCCACAAGAGAATTTTCAAAAAATCGATTCTTTTTCGCTAAAACGGTACTTTATCATCATAAGAATAAGTTACTATTCGATTTATAGCGAGACATTTTTTTTCGCCGACTTTGAGCGTATAACGTAAGCCCACCTCTGGCACGGCTATAGAGTACCTAAAGCTTCAAATGCGTTTTTCTCGAAACACTTTTTTTCCAATTGGCGTGACCAATAACTTCAACAATCTTCACTCGATTTACTTGAAATTTAAAAGTCATGTTCCTAATTGCATTTCGCAGAGAAGTACGTACGGAATTTCTGATTATTCGAAAACTTTTCATTTTATGAGCAGTTTTATACGAAATTTTTCACTGGCAATTCATTCAAATACCTACAACTTTTGAATAAAACAATATTTTTTTAAATTCCGTACGTACTTCTCTAGGTATTCTAATGTAGATTGACGAGAATTTTGGTTTTTTGTTCTAGGTAAAAAATTGTGGATGCTAAATGTCACGCTGCGAAGAGCCTAAAAAAGATAACAAAAGAAAATATTAGTAGTCGGCCATTTTGTACATCGAAATAAAAGAAATTGTAACAGCTTGATATTCATACTAAATAGATGTGTAATTAATTTTATGAGTGAACCACTTTTTCTTACGATTTTTTTTTTAATTCGCACATGATTTTATACCCGTTACTGTGGCCTAACCTCTTAATATCTGAAACATCTTAAAGTAGAACGAGCGTGCACTCTCGATTTCTATAGATTTTGTGGGGCCGGGTCGAAATTCCGAACTTTGAATGATCAGAACGGTCAAAACTTCGAAAGAATACTACCCCGAAAGATCAAAACTCCGAAAGAATTTTACCCGAAAGAATTTTACACGAAAGACCAAAACTTCGAAAATCTGAACACCGTCAAAATAATTCGGCTATGGAAGTTTTAAAAGTTTTAAAATTTTCAATAAATCGACTAATTATTTCAAGATTTTTTTTTATTAAGAAGTGATATTACGTCAATTTTGAAATTTGTATGGACAATGTTATACGTTCTACACCATTTACAGTCAACTGTGTAGACTTTTGCTGGCATATTCTTGACGAACCTTGTAATTTCGGAACATTAATATTAGGAATTTTAAACCCTCGGCACATTCACAGTTCGGAATGATGTAGAACGTATAACATTGTCTAGACAAATTTCAAAATTGACGCAAAATCACTTCTTAATAAAAAAAAAATCTTGAAATTATTCATCGATTAATTGAAAATTTTGAAACTTTTGAAAATTTCAAAGGCGAATTATTTTGACGGTGTTAAGATTTTCGGAGTTTTGGTCTTTCGTGTAAAATTCTTTCGGAGTTTTGATCTTTTGGGGTATTATTCTTTCGGAGTTTTGAGCGTTCTGACCATTCAAAGTTCGGAATTTCAACCCGGCCCCATCTTGAATTTCGGAACATTCAAATTCGGAATTTTAAACCGTCGGAGTATTCAAAGTTCGGAATTTCAACCCGGCCCCGATTTTGTTTAAATTTTAACCAGGCGTTGTTCATATCATTATCCATATTTGAGTGAAATTTCAGAAGAGTCGGCTATTTAGATTGGGAGATAATGGGATTTAAAATTGCAACTTTTAACACTGCAGGGTCTGCATTGAAATTTAGACAGAATAATTTTCCGTAAAAAATATTTGTCCCTTATAATAAGAAGACATATGGAAACACCGCATCGTTCCACGGATTCAATGACATAAATTTACGCGGCATATTTAAAATAATACTGCAACACAAATTTTTATTTGGAAGTAATTTTTTATCGAACAAGGTTTTTAATTAGTTATGAATTAACGAACACTTTCATTTATTAATGGAAATAACATAAACAGTATAAAATATCAATATTTATAACGCAAATATTTTTTTTATGATAAAAGTTTTCAACTTTAGGAACACGATAATTATTTTTTTTCTCGAACTATTGAACAATACTGTTCTGCGGTGTTGCCATATGTCTTCTTATTAGAGGGGACAAATATTGTTTACGGAGAATTATTCTGTCTTTACTGAACGTTTTTTTATTAAAAATGAATAGTAAAGGCAATCCAAACGTTTTTCACTCTTTCCCTAACTAGTTTGTTATCTACACGTAATTTTTTTTCAAAATTTATAAACACAATAGAATGGCACGAAGAATTATGAGACCTGACTTTCGGCCAATGCAGACCCTGCAGTGTTAAAAGTTGCAATTTTAAAAGCCAGTATCTCCTAATCTAAATAGTCGACTGTTCTGAAATTTCACTCAAAACTACATAATGATATGAACAATGTTTGGTTACAAATTGGACAAAATCTATAGAAATGAAGAGCGTGCGCTCGTTCTAACTTAAGGGCATATTTCACACGTCCGGCAGACCGATCATAATTTCGGCAAACAAAAAGATAGACGTCGTTCCGACTTTTACCAGAGCAAATGAAGTTTCTTTTCTTTTTATTGAGGTGCTCGGCGACAATTTACGATATGTTACCATTTTATTCAAATTTATACAGTAAATTCTTTCTCACATACTAAATGCACCCTCCAAATTTTAAATCGATCCTCTGCACTATTTCCATAAAATTTATAATAGGGATGTTGCCTGTTTTTGGGTAAATCTTTGAAATTGTTCACATATACATAATATATCTCTAAATGTTTATTTCATGTATTTACATACAGAATATTCTTCAAAAATCACGCTTTAATTCATTCGTTTAAAAATACGCGCCAAAACGCCAGACCTGTCAGTTGACGGCGCGTGACCTCATACTCTGCAAAATACGGGTCTCTAAACAAAGAATAATTTATATTTCAGAATTAATAAGTTCAAGTATGAATTCTAAATTCTATTCATCACCGTATGACTGTCTTGAAGACCTGCAAGTAAATAAAACAAAACAAGTTGTAAAACGATACATAACCTCAAATATTTGTTCAAATTATTACAGAGCTTGTAATATTATTAATGCTTCAAACATTATCTTTTGCACAAACAACAATTCTTGAGAGTATACTTACATGCAGGTCTTCACGTTTCTGAATTCTCTAGAGCAGAGGTCGCCATTTTTCGTTAAAAAATTGTCCACCATTTTGCGGTCAATCGAAGCAAATTCGAACGATTTGCCTTCACGAATCCAGTCTCCATTATTACAGTTCGAGTAAAATTAAAAATCAATAGAGAAATCTCACAATTTGTATTTTAAGACAAAGTAAACAATAACAGCCTAGTATAAGCAGTATGCTAAGAGCGTCGACTCGTTGGTGTTGTGCAAAGCGTGACGTCATGCGTTCTGATTGGTGTTCTTTGTCACGCGACTCATATATATATTTTTACAATTTATTAAATTAAATAGGCAGTTTTTATTTTTATCGAAAAAAATCCAGGATACACTTTAAACACTTCTTAAGGAGACAGTCCACTTTGGAGCCACGAAAAAAGGCTATTTTCGCGATTTTTTTTTTTGAGCATATTATAAAAGATATGAATATAAAAGTTGTTGGGCTTGCTAAATAAAGTCTTGAAATACATTAAAAATAAATGTTTAATTCATTTTTATTCATTTTTAAGTACAAAAACTATAGTTTAACGTAACGCCTCAAAAATAGGTGGGTTAGGTAGCTCCATCACAACTCCGCAACGGCTTGTCTGAAACAAAAAAATCAAAGTCCATTAGATTCAGTATGACACCAGCTACAAAATGACCCTCGGATATAAAGTATTATCAAAAAATAAATAATGGCAGATGAAAAATGAAGAAAGCAAAAAAACGCGTTTTTTCGCAGTTTTTCGCAAAAAAAAGAGTAAAAATCAAAATTTTAAAACCATCGAGGGCCATCTTGTTGCGAATCATGTTTACAATATGTGGTTCAAATTTCAAGGGAATCGGTTTATTAGTTTTAGAGATACGATGGAGCTAGATTTTGAAAACGTTGTTTCGAGAAAAACGCGTTTGAAGTTTATACTATGAAAAACTCTTACCTAAACTCAATCGGAAATTCCTGCACCGTACAAAATCCCTTCTGATGGCTCATCATCGTCGATTTCTTCAAGTCTTGCTTGCTTTCGATTTTATGAAATTTTCAAAGTGGACTGGCCCCTTAATGAATAATTAAAATTCGGAAAATATGATATTGATATGTAAAAATCTATTGAAATCTTTCTATTTTGGGCCAGCGAGCATTTTATTTGAAATTCGTCCGGGTCAAAATGACCCAGTGTATCAAGAAAGGGTTGAAGGGGGCATTCAACATATGGCAAAGAATTTACTATATAAATCTGAATCAAATGGTAAAGTATCGTCAATTGCCCCGAAACTCTTTAAGACTAAATCGCCGCTGACCTGGCACGAGTTTTAAAATACACTTGCCTATACGCATTGTCTGTAGCACATTAAAATGATTTAGCGACAATCTTATAGCGAAGTACGCGTTCGCAGTATAGCGAAGTACGCGTTCGCAGTTCAAGATTTAGTCGATATACCATGCAAACTGAAAACTCAATAATCCATGCGTATTTTTGTCCTTGTCAGGTAAGCGTGGAAGTTCTCGAGTTTCCACCGCTTCCACCATCGCCGGTGGAAGAAGCCGACGAGGAGAGTTCGGATGTCGGTAACGGGCCGATATCGACGCAACCCACGTCGGCAAAGGTCAAGCCTAGACAAACGACGAGAACCATGGACGGTTACAGGCCTCGTGTGCCGCCCCATCGGGGCGGCTTGTCGATAATCGATGGCAAAGATCACAGTCAGTCATCCCTCGATACAAGATCCATGGACGCTGGTTTCTCGAGAGGACGCAGAACCACCGCCAACATTGGCAGTACCTCGAGAAGAGAGGTGCGAATATTCTTACATTATTTCGTTAGTCGAAAAAATGTATCTGATTGGCTTCATTTTCGATTCAGCTTTAACTCGACCACTACGTACTTTTTTCCTTATTTACGGAATATTTTATCAACTTGTTATATCTCGAAGGTTATAAATGAGAGTTGATTTCTTCATCTTTTAATCCTGCGTGGCATTTTTATTTTTGGGGTTGCAACCTATTTTTTCACAATTTGTGCCAGTATCTTCCGAGCATACAAAATATCGATTTGTCGATATAACTTTTGAAAAATGATGCATGTCGACATGCTGAGTATATGCCATTACCGACTGATTAAGGCTTTAGGCCACAGTAACGGGTATAAAATCATGTGCGAATTTAACCATTTTTTTCGGATGGAAAAGTGATTCACTCATAAGATTAATTACACATCTATTTAGTATGAATTTCAAGCTGTTAGAAAATATATATATATTTTTTTTTCGATGTACAAAATAGCAGACTACTAATATTTTCTATTGTTATCTTTTTTTGAGGCGCTCTGCGGCGTGACATTTAGCGTCCACAATTTTTTACGTAGAGAAAAAAACAGAAATGCTCGTCAATCTACATTAGAATACCTAGACAAGTACGTACGGAATTTAAAAAATATTGTATTATTCAAAAGTTGTAGGTATTTAAACTTAAGGCAGTAGTCTGGTCTAGAGCGAGATTTTTTACGTCATTTTTGGGTTGGAATAACTTTTGAACCGTTGAAGTTGTCTTGATGAAATTTTACATATGTATTTATTGTTCCTTTGAGAATTTATTTACATAAAAAAAATTATTTTAAATATTTTCATGTAGTTTTTTATTTTTTTACAACATGGTCCGCCGAAAACCGCCTCAATTGGCGCCTACTGTGGGTAATGTATGCATCTGAATATATATATATATATATATATATATATATATATATATATATATATATTCTGAATCTGTATGAGTATTCTGAGCACTGGTAGCAGAATTAGTACGTAAACAAAAAAATTGTTGCAAAATGGCGGCGTGTTAAACTTTGATTAACGATATTTCATACATTTTCGGGTATTCGACGAGTCATAAAATATGGGCAAAATTATTGTTCGACTCAATTCTGCTACCAGTCCTCAGAAAGAGGCTACCGAAGGTATGTGCAAAATTTGAGCTCGATCGGTTAATTAGTTATCGAGATATCGTGGGCGCCGATTTGAAAAACATAGTTCTGAGATAAACGCATTCAAAGTTTTAATACCGTTAGATGAAGTTTCATATCAATATATGTAATAATAATAATAAAATAAATAATAATAAAATGAAGAAAAAAATCGGTTTTGTCAAATTTCTAGATCAGACTACTGCCTTAAGAAATGAATTTTCAATGAAAAATTTCGTTATAACTGCTCATAAACTTCTCGTAAAATGAAAAGTCTTCGATTAATCAGAAATTCCGTACGTACTTCTCTGCAAAATGCAATTAGGAACATAACTTTTAAATTCGAAGTAAATCGCGTGAAAATTGTTGGAGTTATTTGTCACGCCAATTGGAAAAAAGCTGTTTCGAGAAGTTTCGAGTAGTCGGCCATTTTGTACATCGAAAAAAAATATATATATTTTCTAACAGCTTGATATTCATACTCAATAGATGTGTAATTAATTTTATGAGTGAATCACTTTTTCATACGAAAAAAAAATTGTTAAATTCGCACATGATAATTAAGGAATTAAATTCCTTTATAAGTAAAACATCTCGTGACAATCTGGAAGTAATTCAGATGTAATTAAAATGACAAAAGCCATTTTCGCATTCACGTCAAGATTTCTCGTTTCATTATTGAATTTCACGTGACGTGCACACATCGATAGTGCACACACATGGGATAGCCGATACTGTCGTAACTACATATAAACGCATTCCGGGCAATTTCGTTGAATGATCAGCCCTTGAGACTCAGCAAATCGTTTTCCACTCATCGACGGTAAATCGCGAGATTAAACCTATCTCTGTGCCCGGCTCCACTCGAGCTAGTGCAGGCGGGGGAGCCCTTGACGTGTTACAGTCAGGGGACTGCGCGATACAGGAATGGACGTTCTTTCTCTTTTTTTCAACGCTTTCTCGTCGGCCCTACGTAACACGCGACGGAAAATGAAACCTTGCACTCCAGTCGTCACACGCGAATCGTCCATTTACCCGGGAGTTCCCATACACGGAACGAAAAACGTTGAAAATGCGACATTCGAGCGCACACAATCGTCGACGGACGTTTCATACCTTTTTCTCCGTTCTTTCTGTTTCCCGCAGATACCGGTGGAACGGAGAACGCTACCGACCGATTTGCCCGGACCGTCGAGGCGACGAGCAATGACGACGAAACGACAATCACCGTCGACCGACGGCTCCATCGATTGCGGCACCGTCAGTTCCGCAACCGGAAACGTACCCGGTGGCAGCACACTGGGGACAACGGTTCTCGGTGTCGGCGGCTCGGGTATGCAAACCTCGTGCTCGCTGCCGGAAACTCCGGTTTTCGCGAGAGGCGGCGACGTACCGAGGACCCCACAACACGCCGGTAACCCGACACAGCCGCGTCGGCAACCCGGATGGTACGCTCCGACTACAGCAACAACGGGGTAAAGCCGAGACGCGATAAATAATCTGAGTATCGGAGGAATACAGTGCGAGTCGCGAGAATGTTGGAACGTCACCCTCTACTCTGTCAATCGGTTTCTATGATAAAACGATTTTTTTTAAATTACGCACCGTCAGCCCCCAAAGATATTTCTATTTTAAGGAGGGAGATACCTTTAGGCGAGGAAAAAATTGCTGATTTCATGATTTTTTTTTCAAAATGGAAGATTTTTTACCATTTTTGAGACTTTGGGTATGTTTTAGTTACGACTTTTGGCTTTTACATGGTATTTTTTTTAATTAAACTTCAAAAACGGCGTGTCGCGGAGTGTCGACCGGATTGATCTGAAAAAAAACCAAGATTTTTCTTTTATTAACACTCACACGCAGAATATGAACCAAGAAAAAGTGAGAAAGGTTAAACATCGATGAAATGGTACGCTTTGAAACCAAACGATTGAATTTTCCGAAAAAAAATGGCTACATTTTGCGATAAAAAAAATGTATTTTTTAATTTTCAAAAACATTTAAGGACATGTTTTAGTCAATAAGGTTAAAAAGATTTATACGAAATTTCATCAGAATCGGTCGATTAGTTTTTTAGCTAAACGTCACACCAGTTTTGAAAACGCAGTTCAGAAGACCGTGCCACACTGCGGCCATTTTCGAAGATTAAAAAAAATACCATGTAACAGCCAAAAACGGTAATAAAACATACCCTAAATCCCAAAATGGTGAAGAAACTTTTCCTTCTAAAAAAATCATGAAAATCAGCTATTTTTTTCCTCGCCTAGTGATATCTCCCCCCTTAAGGGGCAAAACTAGTTCGGCGGCTTGAAAAATAAGTCTGACTTTAAGAATGTTTTGTGCTCGAAGAAAAGTAAATCGGAAATCCAAGGAACTTTTTTGTATGCCTTGAAGTGGACGAAACCATTGAGAACATTTTTTTCCCTGCAAAGTGGCGGCGCTGGAGCCTTGTAAGAGTATGATATCGAAGTTTGCATCGTTAGAATGCAACGAAAATGTTTTTTTCCTATTGGCCAATTTTTTTCACCCATTTAGCATATAAAAGTCATTAAAATGTTTTTGAAGATCCTTACTAGGGATCCATAACCTAACCTGCACTAAAAAGAATTCAGGCAGTAATATAAATACAAAAATGCAAAAATGCAAAAGTAAAGAAGAATTTTCGTTGCACTCTAACCATGCAAACTCCAACACCATGTAAGAGTGGGGCATTTTGCCCGTGGCGCCCCTTACAGCGTCGGTTTCGCAAATTTTTACCGCGAACGAAAAAAAACCAACATCCTTCACCATTTTCACGATAATAACCAGACAAAAACGTAACCAAACAAAATTTTTCGAAATAATCTACGTTTTTGTCTGGTTATTATTGTGCAAATGGTGAAGAATGTTGGTTTTTTCTCGTTCGCGGTAAAATTTTGCGAAACCGACGCTGCAAGGGGCGTCACGGGCAAAGTGCCCCACTCTTACATGGTGTCGGAGTTTGCATCGTCAGAATGCAACGAAAATTCGGTAATTTTCGGTATTATGAGCCCACATTATGAGGGGGTTGCGGGGTTAGGAATATGGTGGAGGAGGAACCCCATAACACTATTCTCAAGAGAAATTGTGGTGGTAACCCCCCCCCCCCATTTTATAAACAAAAAACTTTTCATGAATCGTAGCGACAACTTTGTTTATGACGATATACGCATGGATCCAGCGAAAAATCGCAAATTTTATCGCTCATTTTTACAAACTTCAAATTCAAAACTTTTTACGGGGGGATAACCGCCGTAATTTGTCTTCGGCATGTTGTTTGGAGGGACCTATTTTTAACATATCCCCCTATTCCGACCCCCTCAAAAGGTGGGGTCATAATACCGAAAATTACCGATTGTTTTTCATACAAATAGCAAGAAGTTTAAAAAGCTTAGATTTTTAGAAAAAAAATCTTGACTTTGCGAAGTTTTTAACGATCCAAAAAATCTCTTTGTTTCTGTGGAGATTTTAATTTGGAAGGTACTGTGGAAATTGTTCAAGCTACGCTGCGAATCTATTTGATAAAAGAAATACAAAGAACAAGTTCCAACATTCTTTCGATCGAGTATTCTCGTTTACGAGCCTATACAGCGATTAAACCGTTGCCTTGTCATTTTGCAGCTACCGAAGGAACAATCCGGGCCTGGAGCAAGCGATAATAGGAACGGAACTTTTGCGTCTTGCCGGTGGTCCGAATCGTGGATGGTATCCGACGCGGAAGGGCGGAAGTCAGCCGAGACCAGCATCGATCGAGCATCTCGAACGTTTGAACAGGGCGTACGACGCGAGATTGCCGGGCTCGTCGGGAGACCAAAGAAAGCCACTGACATTGCCGACCAACATAACACCCAACAAATACTTCGGCCAAAGTAAGCACAGCTCTGCATCCAGCACTCGCGAGGCGCTACGGAGGGTCACTAGCTTGCTCATCAAGAAAGGTAAGCGACGGAATTTTACGTTTCTTTCCTCCGCCCCCAGCCCGTATCCTCAGATTTTTCGAACCCTTGCAACTTTCCACGAAAAACCCTGGGAAACTTTTGAGACCGACCGGACACCTTCGTTATCATCGCAGTCGCCGTCTTCGTCGCCTGACAGCTCTTATCATCCCTGTGACTTGAGAAAGAAAGAAAACAAAAACTTTCCCCTTCATCCTCGATCATTTTACGTTTTCTCACTTCGTGCTCCTTTTTTTTTGTTCGCGAATCCACTTTATTTCGCACATCCGCATTTCGACACTCATAGCTCGATCCCCAGGTAGTTTGTGCAATCTCGTGGCGGATTATGCTCGATTCTCGGTACGTATGCCGCAGAATGTTCCTTCAGCTTATCGCATATTGTGTTGTCGAACTTAACCGTTTTATGTCAATCTTCTTTCATCTCGCTATTGTTCGTTTATCTTGCTCTCTCTTTCTCTCTCCGCTGTATATTTGTCTCTTTTCGATACAGACCTGACACGGCATAAAGTAAAGTGGAGGAATCTTTGGGCGAGTTTATTAATTTCCGAATTTGCACGACGTGGCTGAAAATAAATCAAAGACAAAAGGGATTGATCAGGCCAGCATTATTACATTGACTGTTGCAAATAGGACTTTGAAAATATTCTCGGCCAAACATTTTTCCGCGTAGTCTTCGGAGTCGCGGAGATGTATTTTTTCAATTAGATCAATACGCCAGTAACTCGAATTTCAAATCCCTTGTCTACGAATTGTAAAACTTATTGGTACAAATCTGGTGGCTCAAACTTTTCGAACTGAAGCACGCTGTGTCGTGAAATAGTAACGAAAAAAAGTCCATGAATTAGTACATTAATTGAAAGGGTAGATTTTGCCCGGCTCCGTCATTCAATAATTATTTTCTCTCTATATCAGTGTGCACTTGTTTTCGAATAAGTCGTAGTTTTGAATTTCCAATTTCAGATATTCAAATACGCTTCAAATATGAACATTTTCGTTATAAGCTGCATGCGATAGACATTAATTTTCAATTCAAATTCTATCCTCCGATACCTTCCCGTCTCATACAAGTGAGGTATACAGTATATAGAATATTTTTCGACCGCCGCATAGCCTCTCGATGAATTTACAAGCATATGTGCTATCATCCGTTCATACATACATAAGGATATGGATATATGCGTATGTAC
>CALYCA010000366.1:0-28799 GCA_944452715.1 Ophion slaviceki | reverse complement strand
TTTCACATACAATACAAATAAAAAGAAAAGGTATATAGCACAGTCGTGCTGTATATAGCTGAGGGTTCAAGCTACAAATTGTTTCGCGGTGGCGAATTCGTGCGGTCAATAGTTTTTCCAGAATTTCATTTTGAATTTTCAACCCCCGAGAGGGGTTGGAAAATCAAATTTCAAGGGTGGTCCATAGAAACGGAAATACAGAGGAAATTATTCTCATTTAAACTATACCCGAAAAATCAATTGGTTTTGAGTTATTCAATAATTTTTTTTTCTTTTTGTTATTCCAACAATTTTTTGGGGGGCGAAGATTTTATCAGAAAGTGATGGTCAAATACTCGATCGACGCGTCTTTTCAAGGGCTACAACGTTCCTATTTGAACAAAAAGTGTACGAATTTTTCTTCAAGAGTTATTGATTTAAAACTGATTTTTCAAAATTTCATCCCACTTTTTCACCCCCAAAATGAACTTCCACGACTTCGGTGCCGTGGACAAAACTAAAGTACGGATTTTTCTGAACATTTTGTGTCACGGCGTCCTCGTCGTAGGGGTTGTAGTTTGGCATCAATCCACACCCATCCCCCTTCATCCCCTAAAACACGCCTGCACCCCGATTTTTAGGCAAATTTGGATTTCGCACCCGCGGCACTACAGAATCACCTGTCAAAAAACTGGCCTTCTGATTTTTCCGATTACGGGGTTTTTCAGCGACAGCACGACTGTACCAGTAACATGAGACTCGGTACAAAATCAGACCGGAAAACACGCACATTTGGTGGTTGCTACAATCACGCACACTCGCATGCTCATTTTATGATCTACATAGACCTTGATGACAGCAGGTTCTCGATTAATTTACTAAAGACCTTTCTGCTAAGTTGTAGGCTGTTTGGGGGAAGAGCGTTGTAGAAATGTGCTGAAGGCAACACTTGTAGCGCAAAAAAAGGCCTTTTTCATGAATTTTTTTAAAGAAAACTACAAAACTTTTTTAATCGATCAATATACCGTCTTAAAGAACACATCTTGAAGAACTTTCAGTAATTTTTTTATTGAAAAATATTACATTGTTTAGTGGCAAATGGCCGTCAATGAAATAATGTTTTTATATACACGGTTTGCGGTGACCAACATTGCGGCGAAGTGGATCATCTGAAAGAAGAATGCGGATGGATTTAGTCAAATATAAGTATAAACTAGTCTTTAATCGAAGGATTTTAAAAAATATTCATTTTTCACAAAATGGCGGACAGTCAAAGTTAATGGTTCGATTTTAACGAAAAAAACGGCCGTTTTTTGGCTATAAAACGGCCATTTTTTTCGAAAAAAAAAATCGAACGATTAAAGACTACATTTTTATGTATTAAATAAGCCTGCAAAATTTCAAGAAGATCGGTTCATTAGTGTTCGAGTAATCTTGGTCACCGACTTCAGAAATACCATTTTGAGAAAAACGCCTTTAAAGTTTCAATTTCAGTTTACACGAAGAAAATATTCTTTTTTTGTAAACTTACATAGTCATCAATTCCGGGCCCATACAGAAGGATGGGCCCGGATACTTATACTTAAAAAAAATGCAAAAAAAATCGATTTTTTCAAAATCGCAAGTGGGGGTAACCCCTGAAGTAACCGACAATGCATGCCTCTGATATTCCGTGAAGAAATGTGGGACCATCAGGAGTTCTGGGCTGGCTCGAAGCGCCATTCCCTCCTTGGGCCCATTTACCACGATAGTCCAGTAAAAGAGACGAAAACCCACTACTTTTTCGCGTAGAAAATGAATTTTTACTGAACGTAGATGGTTGCACACTGAAAGTAACCCCAATAAAATGTTGACCCTCACCTCACCCCAAGCCAAAGAAATAGGGGTTGAAAACGTAAAAATCGCCGTATCTCGATAATTAATAGCTCGATCAAAAAATGGTTCAAACAAAAGTTGTTCATTGGGGATTCAACATGGTCGAATCCTCAATGAATATATGGCGCATTCACCCCCAATTTTCGAATCGTTTTTGTGCCGCTATTTTCAAAGATAGGACGGTGGCCGTCAGATAACTTTATACGAATTTTACTATTCCAAACACCTTTTGTTTGAATCCTTTTTCGATCGGGCTATTAATTATCGAGATACGGCGATTTTTACGTTTTCAACCCCTATTTCTTAGGGTTGGGGCGAGTTGAGGGGCAACATTTGATTTCGGTTACTTTCAGTAGACAAGCATCTACCTTCAGTCAAAAAATTAATATTCTACGCTGAAAAGTGTTGGACCACGAGCAGCGATCGCAAGTAGGTTGACCGCCCCTTTCGTAAGACTTCATACGCGATACGCAACATGTAATACTTGCGCCAAGCTTCTAGTCGCAGCCATCAGAGATTAACCTAGTAGTGATAATCTCAAGGGTTCAGTAGATTAATTGACAACGTTCATTGTCGCCGAGTAAACCCGCGGACGAAATATAAAGGAACTAGTAAAGTAAGAAAAAATAATCAGTAATTGAAGAAATAAAAACTTGATAGCAAACAAAAATATCCGGTATAAGATACGACGAGATGAATATAAAAATTAAATAAAAAACAAATGAAAACACAAAAACGAAATGTCCATGTGATCAAAAATTGAATTAACCTATAAACTTAAGGGATAACACCACTCTAGGGTGGTGTCATCCCTTAAGGTGCAGGCATCACAGATTACACGTAAACAAAAATTTCTCTCATATAGTGCAGGCACCGCAGATTAACGGTAAACAAAAATTTCAAAGATTTAAATGCTCGTACAACTTTAAACGCGTTTTTCTCGTAACTACTATTTTTAAACTGGGAGGACGGATTAATCGAACACCTTTGCATGGATCGATTTGAAATTTTGATAGTAGCTTCACAATTTCATTCTCTATGGGAGTACGTAGCGGTTTTTTGATTCAATTTGAACTTTTTTCACATAAACAATTTACTGTTTATTTTTTAGGCAAAAAATCGATTTATTTCTTTCAAAGTGCAGAATTTCTTCAAAATTTCATTTGAAAAAATCCCTACGTAGTCCCATAGCTAATAATATATAGATTCTAATTTTTTAGGTTTTTTTTTCCAGGTCTTATACTTTACGAGAAAACCGTCCTCCCGTGAAGCTATTTGTAAAAAACACGTTTTTCAAGATAGGCTCCGTCGCCGCCGTTTTGTATGAAGATTATAATAATTTTTTTCATACCTCAGTATGTGTTAAATAAACCCTCTTGAAAAAAATCCTATACCTTTTTTCATACTCCCAAAATAAATTGTCAAAGTTAGGCCTTATTTTAATAAATTATTGTTACAATAAATGTAACAAAATAAAATAAGAATAAAAAAGTATACACAAAATTGATGCACGAAAAAGAGAGAGGGAGAGAGGGGAAGAGGGGAGAACTACAAAATCCGTGATGCTTTCATTACTGTTAAGGAGGGTGTGGTTGTCGAAAATACCGAATTTATACTACAATACTATCGAATATGTATAATCGTCGCTCTGGGCTGCCGGGACAAGTGTTCGGCGACGCTGCTGGGCGAGGACAAAATTATTTTCAAATCATGCCTACCTACTGTTACTACAATGGCTACAATTTTGACAAGAAACGAAGCTAATCTTCGACGCCCCGGGGAGAATATGCCACTGCAAAAAAAAACGAAAGAAGAGGGAAAAAATGGTAAGCCTCTCGTTGAACGTCTCACTCTCTCTCTCACTCTCGTCTCGTACGATCCTCTCGTGGATCTTCGCGCGTTGTGCGCGAATATGCTACACTGAGAAAAACCCTTTTACCGGTTGTAAGCTCAGGCCTTGGGGCTCAAAGGAGAGAGGACCGCCCACTTGGTGTTTTCACGTTTTCGTGTCTATTCCAATGTCCTAGTCCGCTTTCCAGAATCTCTTTTTTCCAGGATTTTCATCCCGAATGCAGTATATACGTACTGCGTGTATATATATATATATATATATATATATATATATATATATATATAGGTATGCACTTTTGATAGATGTATAAGTATACTTATACATATATACTACATATACTGTTTTTGTATGTGTTCGTGTATATATATGTATACATATAATGATCAGGAAAACACAAGTAAAAAAAAATGCGAGCAAAATACATGCACAAATGAGAAGAAAAAAAAATTGCACATTAAATATTTTTCGGTTTTTAGATGAAATTTAAAAAATACTTTCTTAGTTTTCGAGAAAAAGGCATTTGTAAATTTTTATTAAAAAAGGTTAAGTAGCGAAAAATAGTAAAAAAAAAAGATTTTCTATTATTCTCTAACTAAATTAAGAAATACGTTTTAAATTTCTTTTTTTCTCCTTAAAGTGTAGTTATCGAAAAGTAAAAAAAAAAAGCATTTTCCTGTTTCTATCCAAAAACTAAAAGGGCACTTTATCAATTTCCCTCTAAAAGTCTAGTTATCGAAAAATAGAAAAGAGCATATTCATATTTTTCTCCAATTGTGAGAAAACTATAAAAGCATTTATTTTATTTTTCTCTCGTGTGTATGTCCTTTCCTTCCGATTCTTTGCACTCGTGTTACAGTTATGAAGTGCACTGTTAAGCAATCAAAAAAAGAATACTAACACTACGTTAGTATTCTTTTTTTGATTGCTTAACAGTGCACTTCATAACTGTAGTATACGTCAATACTACATTGACGTATACTACGTTAGTGTTCTATCACTACACTGCATGACAGTACAGTAACGTAGTATAGATATTATATAAAACGTAGATGCCTTACATTTTGATAAAAAGTTCTAAAAACAAATTTAAGCAGATCAGTCACGAAAGTTCAGATGATAAAAAGAAATACTTATACTAGTCTAAATGGCTCCCAATTGCTGCCTTCTAACAATAAGAGGCAGCACGTCCTTTCAAGAGAAAAAGACATGCACCAAAAATTAATACATCAAATACAATGCAGCGGGAAAACTGGAGAAAAAATTGAAAAATGCTTATTTCTCGGAAAGTAAAAAACATCGTCGTACATGTTTACATGGGCGTGATGTGAATATGTATTGATACGAGGCATCTGGATTTTGCTTTCGAACGTCACTTTTCGGGCTACCCTGTGTATAGCTATAGATCTATGGATAGTGCATATATATATATATTAGGGTGTGCGGAAAAAAATCGATACTTTTTTTTTCGGTTGCATCCACCAAAAAAAGGTGAATTAAGGTAAAAAATGAAGAAACCTCGAAGGAGAGCTCGAAAAAAAATTATTTCGAATGGCGCATTGCATTTGAATATTTTCCATAAGAATAACCCAGGAAAATATTGAGATTTCTAAATGTGGTAGTGCAACTCGTCAGAAAAAAATCGCACAAAGATGTCATTAACATATTCTCATGGAGAATCGAATTTGCAACAAAAAAGTTTTTACGAAAAATTAGCTTAGAACAACCGTTCAAGTGAAATCGCTGTCTGAAATTGAATTGATAAAAAAAAAATTCAAAAGGCTGTAAAAAACGAATTTTTCGCTATACGAAAAAACTTTTTGGGTTTTTTTGTAGAGAATGTTCTGCTCTAACATACAATTTGCATGGAATCGTTCTCAAAATACTTCTCTGATACAAAAAAGAATCAAGTGCAACAAGAAATATAAAAGAAACGAGGTCCATCATTGATCGTGTTTCGAAAAGTTTTATTCAATGAATTTGGTTTAATAAGAAAAAATAATTTGTTTTTACATTATAATCGTTGATAATTATCGTTCCTTTTTTTAAGAGTCTGTTTGTTGCAATTAGGGTATTTCTGTCGATGATTTTGCACTACACCCAATAAATATTGTAGCTGCTCTTCGCTTTTTGGTAATGAACCGTTATATGCTTCTATCAAAGTGACACCTCGTTCGGCTACGTTATTAACGACTTTTGGATTTAAAAAAAAATCTGAGCAACTCAAATAAGTGGAATTTTCCGGCCATAATTCAATATTTACTCTCCAAAAATCACGAGGTAAATTGAATTGCTGGAAAAGAAAGAAGGATTCTTGAGTAACGAAATCGCTCATGTCTTTTTTCAGCAACACTTCCCAATCATTTTTTTTAATGATTCACTCGGAAGGATTTTTGGTTTTTTCTCGAGATTGCAGGGCTTGTACCATTTTTGCCTTCACACTTATCGGCACAGCATTGTCGAAAAACGATAAAGCAACAATTTTCTCGTTAAAGTACCACAAGTGACTGGCTAATTTTTTCGAGGCAGCCTCCCCTACTACAGGATTCACTTCGCAATAACGAATGAAATTTTGTAGCAGTGACAGATCTTGATTTGGGGCCAAAATGGGCGAAAAATGTCGCGGTTTCCCGTTCGTGGCGCTAGTGTGAAGCTTGTAATTTTGCACTACGAGCTACCGCATACTGCCGCCAGGTGGCAGCGTGTGCTATGGCGCGCACGCCGCTTAAATAATGAAATTTAATTTCAGACAGCGATACCACTTGAACGGTTGTTCTAAGCTAATTGTTCGTAGGAACTTTTTTTGTAGGGAATTCAATTCTCTATCAGAATATCTTATTGACATTTTTGTGAGATTTTTTCCTGAAGAGTTTTACTACGACGTTCAGAAGTGCCAATATTTTCCTGTGTTATTCTTATGGAAAGTATTCAAATGCAATGCGCCGTTCGAAATAATTTTTGTTCGAGCTCTCCTTCGAGGATTCTTCTCTTTTTACCTTAATTCACCTTTTTTTGGTGGATGCAACCAAAAAAAAAATATCGATTTTTTTTCCGCACACCCTAATATATATATATATATATACATATATACACACATACATACATACATATATATATATATATATATATATATATATATATATATATATATATATATATATAGTAAAAGTGGATATTGAGCACGAGCGAGAGTTGAGAATTTCACAATATTTGACACAGCTTTTACGCGCCAAGAAATCCACCGGCGATGATCTCGATGATCCTCTAGCTTTCTTTCCAGTCCCTTTAATCCGAGAAAGATCGCGTTTTGTTTCACAGGTTTTCTCGCGACGGGACGTAACGAGATTATAACCGCTCACTGTTCGATTCTGTGGAGCTTGGGGGATTTTTTTCCCCTTTGGTGTCGATGTACCGAGCCGTGTCCGGTGATGTGGGTCATGGTAGCCTAGAACGAGAGAGTGAGTGAGAGAGAGAGAGAGAGAGAGAGAGAGAGAGAGAGAGAGAGAGAGAGAGAGAGAACAGCCGTTTGGTCAAGAACTCTTTTCTAAATAGTCCGGATGACTTTTTGAGACTCCTCGCGCTGAAATGAATCGGAAACGCGAGACGTCAAAATCTTTTCGTTTCGCAGCTTTATACGCGGATACGGGGGGCCACCTTACCGGGGTGACTTTTGCCGTCACGGAACTCTAGGATGACAAGAGGATTTGTAAATGTGAAAGCCCGGGATTCCCAGACGAGATCAGTCGGAAGTCGATCTCTTTCGTTTGCCTCTTCTGCGTTATTCTTTTTTTTTTTCGTTGCAGAAGAAATGTTTGAAAACTTTAGAAGTCAGATCCCAGCCTACATCACAAACATATCCAATTTTAAATGCATTTTCAATGCTAAAAACTTTTTCTACAAAATTTGTTAGTTTTGACCTGATAAATGTTTTGGTGAAAAAATGCATGATCTCAATTTTGAAAAACATATCGGCCACCTTAACGTCGCCATTTTGAATGTTGGACGAAAAAATATTTTTTTTTCAACGTCCCCCTTTGAACGGAAGGTTTTATTACGCTCAATACTTGATCGACGCAGTATTTTTCGACGTAAATCAGGTGTTAGATTAAAATGGCACACCCGGTATATACATATATTAATGGTGCTGAAGTTTGCATCGTTGGAACACAACGAAAATTCGCCATGATTTTTCTTGTTATCTAAAATATTTTCTTGCAGCTTTTGGTAGTAGATTTTTAACGAGGATTCTCGAAAAAGTTTCAGTATTTTTCGTAGTCCAAATGAGGAAAAGAAAATCGGCAATATGAAAAAATATATACATTTTCGTTGTAGTCCAACGATGCAAACTTCAGTACCATATACCATATACCATAAAAAGATTTTTGGTAAGAATTTAAATTCCTTCGTGCTCAGGTAAAAATCTGGAAAAATAAATCATTAGTATTTTTTTAAATGTGACAATTTTTTGCATAATGACATTTTAATTTTATACTCATTGCTTTTGTTGACATTTTGATAATAATTATCAATTCAAATCGATAGTAGAAATTTTTATAAAAAAATAATGTTGAAATTGTAAATATAATGAAATATTTATTGTCATTTTCTATTAAAAAAATAACGTTATTGAAAATATCATTCAACAAATTTACTATAATCTTACAGATGGTTATCGTCGAATATGTTTGAAAAATCTTGCTCTTGTTCGATTGGAATTAAACGTCTGTCAAGCATGGCCTGTAAATCGTTTTTTTCTTGGTGCAAGAGGCAATTTTTTATCTGACGTCTGTTTTAATTGGAACATTCGAACATCATCCATGTTTTTGTTTTTTAAAAAAGATTTTCATCTCTCGCCCTTCTTGGTCAAAATCATATTTAACGTGGATTGTATCGACGTAAGGTTGAATGGACATTTCCCGAATACTTGCAATTTTAATTGAAGTCCAATTAAATTTTTTTGAGAGTTCTAAAAAATCGTTAATTTCCGACTGCGGTCAAAGGAATTGGAGTAAAAAAATAGAGGCAAGGCGTAAAAAAGCATGGAAGAAAAGTCGGAAACAATTCCAGTGTTACTGAAACGTGCTAATTTTCGCGGTGATATCAAACCTGCTCCTTTTCGTAAGAATTCCGAAACACGCTACTTTTCGCAAGCAGCGTCGATATATTCGCACGAAAATATAATCACGTGCGACGAGGTCGAGTCAGCGCGATAGAATTTGATGAAAAGGATGATCTTTACTCACGAGCGTGCGAGCCTAGGGGAAAGATCCTGAGGGTCTCTGAGCAGAACTAAGTTCATAACGCGTGATGACATGCCTGCTTATATGGCGTATATGACCGCGGGGATTTAGCAGCGCGTGCTTTTTACCCTCTGTTACTCGTGTTATATTGCCACTTACACTTATAGAGGCACCTATACATACATATTTATAATTCTATATAAATGCACGTATCACATTATCAAAAATCACAAAATAAAATAATAAATATTTACTAGACGAATAAGTTCATACAAATATATGAAAATATATTGTTGTTTGTGTGATCAATAGGTTTATTTTATTTAATGATTTTTGATTGTTTTTTTTAATTGCTTTAGACTATTTACGTGTCTATGTATGTATATAAATAATCAATCTAATGTATCGATAAAATAATCAGAACAAATAAAAATATATAAATAATAAATGTATTTACATAGAAAATGTATGGACAATAATATATACACATACCTATATATTTATACTTATATATAAAGATACGCATATACACGCATTATATTATGAAAAATAAGGAAATAAAATCAATATATTTACTAGGCAGTAAGGATATTGCTGATTGTGTGATCAATAAATTTATTTTATTTTATTATTTTCTATATATATATATATATATATATATATACACACATATAATAAAATATTGTAATAATAGTAAATGACAACAATAAAATTGAAATTAAGAAAATACATACATATAAATATATATTTATACTTCTATATACTGATGGACATATACACGAATAGAACTATTTAAAAACAATAATAAAAACAACAAAATCAAAATATTTACTACACAAATAGCTACATATTGTTTATTGTGTGATCAATATATTTATTTTATAATGATCATATAGAATAAAATATAAAATAAAAATATTAATATATTTAGTACATATATGCATATAGTGTTCTACATTTAATTTTAAAATATATGTTTTTTAATATATTACTAGATACATTAGTTTTTCAAATATTTCATCTAACGCGACGTAATTATTTTTGACTACGTGAAAGTATATATGTGGATACATAAGATTTTTTACGTACACTAGAGATCGTCCGCTACAAATGCGTCGCGGCGAATTTGATTAGGTCAATTATGCGGTCCCGCGCTTGAATCCCGACGTGAAATTAGATTTGACACGTCGTATTTCCGTGGCCTGAGCCGATTCACAACGCGTTTGGCACGTCTCAATATAAGGTTACATGACGTTATACATGTTTATCTACCGCTTAGCGAATCTCAACCTAACACACGCTTCGATCTGCTCCAATGAATGCATCACGCTCGTCACGTTGTTAAATACGCGGAATAAATGACAGCTCCGCCACGGCCGGTCTGATCATACGTTTAAGGCGAGGTAGGGGTATATAATATGATATTTTTTGAATTTACTGACAGTTTTTAATTATAGTACTTCGTTATTCGATGACACTTGATTTTTTTTTGAAATTTCAATTTGAACTGATACCATGAATTTTTCGAAATGCTTTTTCGATAATTAGGGGTGGTCTATTTTATTATTGCATTTACGGTTAAAAGATTTATGCCGTGAGTTGGTTGGTGAAGATCGGATTCGATTTTTGAGATATGAAAATTAATTTTTGGAGCAGTGGTTTTGCATTTTGAGGCTTAGCAGCGCAGAGTTGAGAAATGCATATATATGGTTAGGTATATTTAATTGTATTTTGTTTTATTATTATTTACTAAATTTATATAATAGTGGTAAAATTACAACAAACAATGTTTTATGCAAAAGAATGTCAATATTATATAAATTGATATATTATTTGAATTTAATTTATAAAGGGGTTACCCCCACTTGCGATTTTGAAAAAATCGATTTTTTTTATTGCATTTTTTTGAAGTATAAGTATCCGGGCCCATACTTCTGTATGGGCCCGGAATAGATGACTCTATGTAAGTTTACAAAAAAAATATTTTCTTCGTGTAAACTGAAATTGAAACTTTAACCGCGTTTTTCTCAAAATGTCATTTCTGAAGTCGGTGACCAAGATTACTCGAACACTAATGAACCGATCTTCTTGAAATTTTGCAGGCTTATTTAATACATAAAAATGTAGTCTTTAATCGTTCGACTTTTTTTTCGAAAAAAAAAAAAAATGGCCGTTTTATAGCCAAAAAACGGCCGTTTTTTCGTTAAAATCGAACCATTAACTTTGACTGTCCGCCATTTTGTGAAAAATGAATATTTTTTAAAATCCTTCGAATAAAGACTAGTTTATACTTATATTTGACTAAATCCATCCGCATTTTTTTTTCAGATGATCCATTTCGCCGCAATGTTGGTCACCGCAAACCGTGTATATAAAAACATTATTTCATTGACGGCCATTTGCCACTAAACAATGTAATATTTTTCAATAAAAAAATTACTGAAAGTTCTTCAAGATGTGTTCTTTAAGATGGTATATTGATCGATTAAAAAAGTTTTGTAGTTTTCTTTAAAAAAATTCATGAAAAAGGCCTTTTTTGCGCTACAAGTGGGGGTAACGCCTTAAGGCGAAGTAAAACATGTACCATGTGACATATGAGTGTGAGATAGCTAGCTGAAATATTTTAACCTAGATTTCTCGAAGATGAATAATATTTAGGGCACAATGAAATTGTCAAGCTCTGGGTTGGTAAATTTTATAGAGTCTGATGCTTTCGTTTTCATAAAATAAAACTTGACCATCCCTGAGAAAGCTGGGTTCGAAAATTTATGAGGTTTTGTTGACCTTGTACATACCCTTAAAGGAAATGATGAAATTGAATACAATTAAAAAATAACAATATGCATATAATAACACACTCATATATCATTGGGTATACTTAGTGTATTTTATTACATCATTATTTACCGAATTTGTTTTACAGTAGAAAAATTACTACAAAAACTTAGTTTATGTAAGAAATTTTCCAATATCATATTAATTGATCTATTCGGAAAATGTCGTTGGTTAGAAAAATAGGATGAATAGATCTCAGATCAACCCCTGAATAATTATGGAATTTTTTCGGCGAGCCAATCAGATGCGCCCGCCTTAACAAATTAATAATAATTCAGGGGTTGATCTGAGACTCGCACATGCTTATATCAATCGACTCAGAATTTCACCCCCAACCCCCCATTTCAGGGAACGCATTGAGTGCCGGGACACCCTGTATATGTGTGTATATATATACAAACTACGTTGGCCAAAATAAAGTATGCACTCTACCACTTGTTGTACATTGTACTTTCATTTGTCCAGTACTCTAAGTACACATGCCCATTTATATAGAGGGTGTCTCAAAATGGCCTCGCATTTTTAATTGCGCGCCCTTTTTTTGTGGCGAACATGGAGTACTAATATTTGACAACTGGTATCAGGAAGTTTTGAGGTTTGGTCATGGAAACACGATCGAGCAACGCATAGAAATTGTTACTTGCTGCATTGTTACTGCATAGTTATTGCCGTAACAATTGACGAGGCGGCCATTTATCAGATATTGTGTTCCACACATAACCTTCATGCTTGTACCTTATATTGAAATAAAAATATTCGTACTTTTCAAATAAATAATACGTTTTACTAATAAATAAAAATGGCAGGCCATTTTGAGACACTCCATATATACCCATATAAATATATATTCATTACACGAATCCCTAACTCGTTGCAAATGGCACAGTAGAAGTTCATCAACGAGCCCAATTATTTCTCCCACGCGTTTCTTATATATATATATATATATATATATATATACAGGGTGTCCCAGAACTCAACGTCAAGCCGAAACGGGGTGACAGGATTGATTGTAACCATCATGAGAAAAATCAGAAAAAACATCTATCCCATGCAGTTTGAAAATTATGGGCATTTAAGAAAAACCTAGAAATTTGGTCAAACTGTAACCATTTTTCGGTTATTGTGGTTAATTTTTATTATTTTTGTTCATTTAAACTTTGGAACCGTAACCCTAAATAACATTTCTAGAATCACAGTCAAAAATAATGACACAATTGCCCCAAGTTTCCTAGAATTAAGACTATTTGTTAAACTATGAATTTAAAATTTTCAAAATTTGTCGACTTTGAAAAACCCTTCTTTAAAAAAAAGTACTAGAGTGCCTTGGCAAGTGCCATTAAAAGTTGGCGCATTTAATCAGGATTGTAAAATGGTACAATACTTGTTAGTTTCATACTAAAAAAAAGAGTAAAAAATTAAAACCTCAATTTTTGCTAACCCATTTTACTCAGTTAAAATGTTTTAAACGGCACTATCCATCTATCCATCTCTCTCATCATTTTGCCGTAAAATTAAGAACCTACCAAGAGCTTGTGCGAATAAAAAACATTTTAACTGAGTAAAATGGGTTAGCAAAAATCGGGTTACTTGAGGTTTTAATTTTTTTACTCGTTTTTTTTAGTATGAAAGTAACAAGTATTGTACCATTTTACAATCCTGATTAAATGCGCCAACTTTTAATGGCACTTGCCAAGGCACTCTAGTACTTTTTTTTTAAAGGAGGGTCTTCCAAAGTCGACAAATTTTGAAAATTTTAAATTCATAGTTTAACAAATAGTCTTAATTCTAGGAAACTTGGGGCAATTGTGTCATTATTTTTGACTGTGATTCTAGAAATGTTATTTAGGGTTACGGTTCCAAAGTTTAAATGAACAAAAATAATAAAAATTAACCACAATAACCGAAAAATGGTTACAGTTTGACCAAATTTCTAGGTTTTTCTTAAATGCCCATAATTTTCAAACTGCATGGGATAGATTTTTTTTCTGATTTTTCTCATGATGGTTACAATCAATCCTGTCACCCCGTTTCGGCTTGACGTTGAGTTCTGGGACACCCTGTGTATATATATATATATATATATATATATATATATATATATATATATATATATATATATATATATAATTAGCTCCATAAGAAATTAACGTATCGATGATTTACATCGTACCAGCAGCGTAGTCCACTTTCCGAGGGTGTTTGTCGGTCCCGGCCGTAGCGCAGGGGGTGGCCCCGCGGCTCCTAGAATACCGGAGGAGGACATGTACTCAGCCGTACATACAGTCCGGAAAACAAGTCCCGCGTTCAACCAATCCGTGTGAAGTCTGTGTGACAGAGCGGGAGAATTTTGTTTCCTCGATCGCGCACACATATATGCGTAGTGTATCGTCGAGGGGTTAGCTTCTCATTGGGGTTTCATAAAGTACGGTTAAACCTCCGCCAAAATCGAGATTCGGTGCGGCGGGGGTAACCAGGCCCATGATGAATGAACCCACTTTTTTTCCCATTCTTTTTGCTCTCTGAATGTGCGTGTGTATGTGTATGGATATACATATACGTATATATAGACACACGCGTTATTCGGCATCGTTGGACTTGTACACCGGGTTCGTTGTTACTTTTCTCCTCGATGCTTTGGTCCTTGCTGTTGCGCGCAGCCAGAAATCGAGGCGCGCGGCTGCAACGGCAGCTGGGCCCGTCGCCCTGATTGGACGCGCATCACGCCGCGTTTGTTGATCTTTTGCGAAGCGATACGCATTTATACGCACCCTTGTCGGCTATATAGTATCAAAGGCACACACACACTTATATATACGCGTGTATGTGAAAACGCATCGATATATACCTTTACCTTCAGGTATATATATACATCTTTATAGATCAACCATGGATTTATATATATATATGTATATGTATATATATATATATATATATATATATATATATATATATATATATATATATATATATATATATATATATACCTCGTTAGAACTATATGACGGCAAAGCTTCCGCTGTATAAATGTCCACGCAAATGTGTATATATGTGCATATATATATGTGTATATATGTGCATATATGTGCATATATAAATCGAAACGATACCAAAACCGGTAGAAAATACGAAATAACATTACATTGGCCTCATGATAAGTATTCTAAGTTACAATGCGACCACCAATAAACGAACTGTACGAAGAGTACCCTCGATAATTGCATTTTATATATTATATATATACACAGGATGTCGGGAAGGTCGATGCAGAGCCTTAAGGGGGGGATAGGTCAGCTCGTTAGGAACATATTTAGCCTAGGTTACCTAAGTAACCTAGTCTAGGGATTTCGAGTTAACATGGTAAGTATGATTTAAAAAAAATAGCATTAACATGTATTTTTTTTTACATTTGTATTTTTTGACGAGGTTTAATTATTCAAACCGTCCCATTTAGTTAGTTGTGTGGATACAGATGATTGTATTGGTATTTGTCGATTGAATATACATTAAGTTGAGACGCAAATAAGTTTTTAGTCGCCAATTATTGTCTGTTTGGACATTATGAACGAGTTAGTACCTAATTTTGCGAAATTTTCAAAAAATCATACTTACCATGATAACACGAAATCCTTAGGCTTGGACTAAGGTAACCTAGGTTAGATATGTTCCTAACGAGGTGACCTATCACCACCTTAAAGCTTTGCATCGACGTCCCTGACACCCTGCATATATTATAATACATTTAATAATCCACAAAATATTACATCATATTTATTATTAAATTTATATATCATTTTAATATTATATTCTAAAACAGTATTATATAGTGGTTACAAGAAATATATCTTTAGAATATAACAATAATAATATAATATAATATAATGTATTGCATGATTTTATAAATAAAAAACATTTCGATAAAGTATATGTATACATATATTTATGTATATATTATACAGATACACATATATATGAAGACCAGCGATCCAACATACATCTGCAGTGTCTCGAGTCGGCTCGTGTGCGTCTATCGCCCTTAACGCCAGGTATACACTACCAACGATAACCAAGGTTCCAAGCTCCGAAGGTAAGACCAGACCGTCCAGTAAAAAATACGAAAACCCAGCACTTTTCAGCGTAGAATATGAATATTCGACTGAAGGAATCATTACAGTGTGATCGCCCGAAAAATAGCCGATTTTCGCGATTTTTGTAGGTCGATAAAATAGGCTAATCGGTCTAATTCTACAATTTATAAATTGCATATCGAAGCACCGATATAGAATACAAAATGTTTTTTTTATTTCATTATTTATTGTTTAACATTGTTTTTATTTGCGGAAAATTGCGTGAAAAAATGGTGTCCCTTGGTGACCAGGATTGCGGCTGCAAATTTTATCTGAAACAAACATTTCAGAATCATTATTAAGGGAGACTTTGTCCTTGGAGTGCCATATTTCAGGTGTTTACATTTTATTTTTTTAAAGGAAACGAGTAAAGCTTTTTGAGTGCGGTTTTTTTCTTGCTTTTATTCATGATATACAGAACGTTAAATTTTTTTTTGAAAAAAAAAAAACCAAAATGGCGGCCGTTACAGCTCCGCGAAAACAGGTCCTCAAATCGCGGGAGGTAAACGGCTGACATCACTGCCCCCTCTTTGTTGATCTGAAACACAAATTCAAAGCATATTTTCAATCTGTGACCCTTTGGTCATGGAATGACGGATGGGTTTTTCGTTTAGTACAAATTTCGGAAAATGGCGGCAATTTAAAAAAAATCGAATTTTCGCGTTTTTTTCGCATAAAAAGATAAATAATAAATGCAAAAATGTATCTATCGAAAAAACGATCCGTCATTCCGTGAAGACATATTTTCTGAGTATGCTCTCCAAATTTCAGGTCGATATGTTAATTACAGCGGTCAGGAGAATGTCAGCCATTTTTAAAAACGTGTTTTCGAGAAAAACGTGTTTAAAGTTTTGTAATGTGTTTACACAAATGTGTTTATAATTACCGCTAATCGGCAATGCCTGGTCCATAGAGGCATCCCTCCTCTTCTTCTAGCTGCTCATGTTGAGCCGCTAACATCTCCCGCTGCTTTCAAGGACAAAGTCTCCGTTAATCTGTAGGAAAGCCGTTCCTATGAAGGTTTTTTAATGAAATTTGAAAAAATGGCGGTGGTTTGAACAAAAAGCATCAAATTTTGCCTTTTTTCGACAGTTTTTTCGTAAAAAAAATAGGACAATTAAATAAAAAGCTTTCATAGCAACATAAGGAATGGCGTGAAGAATGTTCTGTTGAAATTTCAAACGGATCGCTTAAACCTTTTCCTTTGTCAGTGGCCACCGTTTTGAAAAACACCATTCTGAGAAAAATGCATTTGAAGTTCCAAGAAAGGCTTAACTTTTTTTAAGAAAGGCTGTAGCGTCCAAAATAATTCGAATTTCGATATAAAAATTGGACAGAACGTTTATTACCGTGTATATTATGGGATAATGCAAAAGCAATCGATTTTTTTTTAAATTGTACACTGTGACGATTCATTGAAAATGTTGCCACTCAACTCGCCCCAACCCTAAGAAATAGGGGTTGAAAACTTAAAAATCGCCGCATCTCGTAATTAATAGCTCGATGGAAAAATGTTTCAAAAAAAGTTGTTTAGAATAATAAAATACGTATAAAGTTATCGGACATCCAATCCATCAACCTCGAATTTTCGAAACGTTTTTGTGCCGCGATTTTCAAAGATAGGGGGTTGCACGTCACATGACTTTATACGAATTTTAATATTCCAAACAACTTTTGTTTGAAACTTTTTTCGATCAGGCTATTAATTATCGAGATACGACCATTTTTAGGTTTTCAACCCCTATTTCTAAGGGTTGCGGCGAGTCGAGGGGCAACATTTTATAGGGGTTACTTTCAGTATGCAACCATCTACCTTCGGTCAAAAATTCATATTCTACGCTAAAAAGACTGAAGCGAAAAATTCCTCATTGACACGACCCCAAATTCCGTCCCTTCTCCGCCGCCTCTCCT
This sequence comes from Ophion slaviceki, assembly GCA_944452715.1. NCBI lineage: Eukaryota > Metazoa > Arthropoda > Insecta > Hymenoptera > Ichneumonidae > Ophion > Ophion slaviceki. The sequence goes on along the minus strand of CALYCA010000366.1, from coordinate 10,983 downwards.
TCTGCCCAGGGGACGAGATAGGGGACTGCAAAATACAGGAAGGAAGCAAGCAACGCGAGAGGCTTTACCTGGACCCTCGATTTCATCCTACACCCCCCCCCCCCCTCTCGCCGCCCTTCTCTGTCGCATTCCCCCCCCCCCCCCCAAGCGTGGCCGCGATATTTCATAGGTGTAAATTTTTGACCCTGCCATTTTGTCCCTCGAGCGATACGATTCATTGGGCTCGTTTGTGTATACCAATGGCACGTCCCGAGGGTAGCGAATTCGTAATCGAATCACGCGGATTCGGATTTTGCGAGGCTCGTTTGCTCGGTCACGGAGATTCGGGGGTTGGAACGGACTGGAAGAGGGTCGAAGGGGTTCGCTGATTATGACACCAGGGTTGACCCAGACAATTTTCTTGATCTTTAGTTGCGAAGAGAAGTGGCCGGGGGGGGGGGGGGGTTTGCTTGTACTCGTACTTTTTAAAATTCAAGCATGAGCTTGAAATTTAAAGAAATGTTGATGTTTAAGGGGTTACCCCCACTTGCGATTTTGAAAAAATCGATTTTTTTTTATTGCATTTTTTTGAAGTATAAGTATCCGGGCCCATACTTCTGTATGGGCCCGGAATAAATGACTATGTAAGTTTACAAAAAAAAAATTGTTCTTCGTGTAAACTGAAATTGAAACTTTAAACGCGTTTTTCTCAAAATGGCATTTCTGAAGTCGGTGACCAAGATTACTCGAACACTAATGAACCGATCTTCTTGAAATTTTGCAGGCTCATTTAATACATAAAAATGTAGTCTTTAATCGTTCGATTTTTTTTTTCGAAAAAAAAAATGGCCGTTTTATAGCCAAAGAACGGCCGTTTTTTTCGTTAAAATCGAACCAATAACTTTGACTGTCCGCCATTTTGTGAAAAATGAATATTTTTTAAAATCCTTCGATTAAAGACTAGTTTATACTTATATTTGACTAATTCCATCCGCATTTTTTTTTTTCAGATGATCCACTTCGCCGCAATGTTGGTCACCGCAAACCGTGTATATAAAAACATTATTTCATTGACGGCCATTTGCCACTAAACAATGTAATATTTTTCAATAAAAAAATTACTGAAAGTTCTTCAAGATGTGTTCTTTAAGATGGTATATTGATCGATTAAAAAAGTTTTGTAGTTTTCTTTAAAAAAATTCATGAAAAAGGCCTTTTTTTGCGCTACAAGTGGGGGTAACGCCTTAAGTACTTTTTAAAATTCAAGGATGAGCTTGAAATTTGAAAAGTACGAGTTTTAATTGCATTTTTTTATCGACTAGAGTAATAACTTTAATCTGCAAAAAGGATTTTTTAAAAATTCCAAAAATTTACCAAGTTATGACGATTTAAGGTTTAGATTGCCCACAGCGCTGCGATTTAGTTACTTCATGTTGCCTTTTTCCGAAACGATGTTTTACGAATGCGTTTTATTGATGTTGGGGTAAAACACATTTTTAAAACGAAGTGTCGAAATCTTTGTAATATAAACAGTATAATTTTTAGTGACATTTTTTTTACCATAAACAATATAATATTTAAACAAAGATTGTCGTAAAAAGAATATGTTCTTTTACGAATTAGAAACGATGTTAGTCGTATCTCAACATCTTTTCGTCCGATTCACTTCAAATTCGGATGAAGCATAGTTTATAAGATTTTCTATCGTATTACCGAATGATTTTCCTATGGGTTTATTCGTTTATTAATAAAAAACATGGTTACAGTTGTTTTTTTGGGTCAAAAACTGAAATTTTTTCTACAGCTTGACGTTATCGTAGCTATCAAAATTTGAAAAAACTATCGATTCAAAAAACTTATCGGTATACTAAAGTATATACTAATAAAACTTTCGTATGAGCGGAAAGTTTTTTTCAAATTTGGCTGGAGACTTTCCGAAATTTTGAAAATTACTTTATCACTATAAATAAAAATGATTACTTCATTAAATGAATTCAATTATAATTAAAATTATATTAATTACTTTATTACTTTCACTAATTACTAATTCCTTATTACTATATAAAAAATAAAAATGACTGAAACGAAAAAATGTACTTTTAAGAGCTTTTATTATTTTTCATTTCAGATGACCCTAGTTGGCAGTAGCACCTACAACGATTGGCCATGCAGCAACGGAGCCACTTTCAATTTCAATAATAATAACTCCAGCATTGATCAATATTTTTAATTAAAAATAAAACTCAAACTCGCTAACACTGTGTGTTAATTATACGTAAATTCTCGACCTCCCATATCAATTACATTTATTTTCCTCCTACGTAAGATTACTCCTACAATTTTTCCTCACCACTTCCCATAAGCTCTAATTGTTATGATCGCGAACCACGTTCTCCATTGCATAAACGGTTCCCCATTTGTTGCGTCTCCCGTTAAGGGTACCAACCACGCCCCCCCCCCAAACTTCTTTCTTTCCTATTTCTTTTTTGCTCCTCTCCACGTGGCTCGATAACACATTGTCCGACTGAATATCATCGAGAGTGCGTTATATTTTGCTGTCGTCACTTAGCGAGAGTGGCGCAGTATCCCATCATTAAATTCGCAACACCGCGGAGGTCGCCCGTTTCGGGATGGATTTCCCATAGTTACGTGTAGCCCCCCTCGTCCTTTCCTTTCTCCTTGGTGAACCAGCAACGAAGTTTGCTCACATTTGGTTTTGGATATATATATATATATATATATATATATATATGTACGTGTCTAGGTCTAGCCCTATGGCTGTGATTTGCACGGTTTTCATTGGCTCGGTTAAGTTTGATTAATCTGTTCGTACAAATACGAATATATATATATATATATGTGTGTGTGTGTGTGTGTGTGTGTGTGTGTGTGTGTGTGTGTGAGTGTGTGAGTGTGTGTATATTTAGATTCATATACAGGGTGTCTCAAATAAAGTGTTGCATGCTCATGCCTCAGAAAACACGGATCACAATAAAAAAACATTTCAAACAAAAGTTATTTCGTTTCAAGAGGGAAAAGAGATGACAAGGTCAATGTGACCTTGGGTATAAACGCCAAGGTCATGTGAAGGTCAACATTGAATTTTTTATTGTATATTCTTATAGTTTACCTCGAGAGCTTTTCAAAACTCTATGGATGAGCCCTTTTTATCGAGTATTTTTGGCAGTTATGAGACGTAACTATCAAGTTTCGTAACTGAAAAAAGACTCGACAAAAAAATATCCGGTTCGGACATTTGTTGAGGAGTACCCAAATTCGTTTGAGAATTTTTTATTTGATTTTCTCAACAGGAATTTGTTGGACCTCGAAAAAAATATGCTTTTGTCACCCCGTGTAGAAATTGGCCGGGGAGTCCTAATATGCACCCACATCGAAAAAGGGATTCTTTAACCCTTCCTTCACACACATGGTCATTTCGACGCGGACGAATTTGAAATAAAATGCTCACTTTCCCAAAATTGAATGTTTCAAATAATTTTTTACGACAATTCAATTTTATACTCTCCGAATTTCATTTATGCAGACATATTGAGAAATGTTCAAAGTGTACCCCGGATTTTTTTCACCAAAAAGCGACCGAAGGGCCAAGGGCACGTGGACGAAGTACCATCCGGGTCAAACTGAGCCAGTGTGTCAAAGTCCTGGCTAAATCTAAGTGGGTCAAGCAAGAGTTAAGGGGGCGAGGAAAAAACTTTTTGAGTTTCATGAATTTTTTTAAAGGAAAGATTTCTTCACCTTTTTTGAGACTTAGCGTATGTTTTATTACTGCTTTTTGTTGCCTTTTTCCGAAACGATGTTTTACGAATGCGTTTAATTGATGTTGAAATCTTTGTTATACAAACAGTATAATTTTTAGTGAAATTTTGTTACCATAAACAATATAATATTGTAACTTGGTATTTTTTTATTAATCTCCAAAAATATAATACTATAAAAATATAACAAAACAATATAATACTGTTACTTGGTATTTTTGTTAATTAATCTTCCAAAATGGCGGAGATATGGCACGGGCTTCTAAACTGCATTTTCAAAACTGGCGTGACGTCTGGCTAAAAACCTAATCAACTGATTGCCATGAAATTTGGTATAAATATTTTATAACCTTATTGTTTAAAACACGACGCTAAATATTTTTTAAACAAAAAAGTATTTTTTATTGCAAAATGTAGCCATTTTTGTCGGAAAACTCAATATTTTTTTCTCAAAGCGTACCATTTCATCAATTTTCAACATTTCTCACTTTTTCTTGGTTCATATTCTGCGCATAAGTGTTAATGAAAGAAAAGTCATCGTTGGTTTTTTATTCAGATTAATCCCGCTGACGCTACGTGTCACGCCGTCCGACAACATCCGCCGCAACTCGTTTAGAAGGCCGTGCCATACCTCCGCCATTTTTTAGGGGACACCGCTAGTGTGACTGCCCAAAAAAGGTGATTTTCGAAAATTTATTGAACTAAAAGTATTGCATCGAACTTTTTGCAATTTCGAGGATATATTTGTGTATAAATTATGTATATACATTAATTTTTTATATGAAAATATTCAATTTTCAGCGTTTTATGCGCCGTTTCCCGAGACACAAAAAAAAGTTCTACTGCTGCGGTGATTGAGGCCTTCAGAGCGCCCAAAATCGAAAAATAAAAAAGTCCGTTCAACTAGAAGGTGTTGGCTGTACGATGACGCAGGATTGTGAAAAAATTGAAAGCCAACAAAATGGCGGAGTTTTGAAAAAAGTACCAAATTTGGCTTAAAAATGTGATGATTTTTGGCATGGCAAATTGACATTTTTTTATCCAATCGAAAAACTGGAAAGTCATTGTATGAAGAAACAAACACTAAAAACGCTTAAACAAGATTCAAGTCGATCAGATGATTTGTATTTGACTTAGAACTGCAGCAAAATTGAAAAATGTCGTTTTGAGATAAATGCATTGAAAGATAAAAATATTGATTTCATTATAAATCGATAAAAGTATGAGGCATAGTATAGTAGTAAGTATACTTGAAGGTATAGACTATTGAAAAATGCAGACAAAAATCGATTTTTTTAAAGTGGCACGCTGGTGGTGCCCCTTAATATTGATTAAAATAATACCATGTAACAGCCAAAACTAGTAATAAAACATACCCTCAGTCTAAAAAATAGTGAAGTAATCTTTTTTTTTAACCATGAAAATGAGAAATTTTTTTCTCGCCTGAAGGTATCTCTCCCCGTAGAACACCGCACACGCGAGTCCTCATTGTAACTTCGTCAATTTAAGGCGTTACCCCCACTTGTAGCGCAAAAAAGGCCTTTTTCATGAATTTTTTTAAAGAAAACTACAAAACTTTTTTAATCGATCAATATACCATCTTAAAGAACACATCTTGAAGAACTTTCAGTAATTTTTTTATTGATAAATATTACATTGTTTAGTGGCAAATGGCCGTCAATGAAATAATGTTTTTATATACACGGTTTGCGGTGACCAACATTGCGGCGAAGTGGATCATCTGAAAAAAAAATGCGGATGGATTTAGTCAAATATAAGTATGAACTAGTCTTCAATCGAAGGATTTTAAAAAATATTCATTTTTCACAAAATGGCGGACAGTCAAAGTTAATGGTTCGATTTTAACGAAAAAAAACGGCCGTTTTTTTGCTATAAAACGGCCATTTTTTTTCGAAAAAAAAAAATCGAACGATTAAAGACTACATTTTTATGTATTAAATAAGCCTGCAAAATTTCAAGAAGATCATTAGTGTTCGAGTAATCTTGGTCACCGACTTCACAAATGCCATTTTGAGAAAAACGCGTTTAAAGTTTCAATTTCACAACGGATTCTTCTCTTTCAACGCTCATATCTCAGTCAATTTTGTTCCGATCGACTTGAAATTTCCAGGACATATTCTCAGATACTTACACTTCAAAAAAATGCAATAAAAAAAATCGATTTTTTCAAAATCGCAAGTGGGGGTAACCCTTTAAAAAATTTCAGAGTCCGGATCGTCTCAAAATATTCTTCAAAGTTCACACTATAACAATATGCAAAAGAAACGGTTTCCTGAAGTTTCCAGAGTAATCGTTAATTTTTTTAAACGATTTACAGTTTTTTACGATAAGATTTATACTTTTTGTATATCCACTCATTTTGTATATCTATACATTTTGTTTAGAACAATTCAACGTACAGAATGCGATGGGATCCATCAAGAATCGTATCAGATTCTTTTCGATTATGTGGGAATGCTTTAGGATTCAAATTGGATTTTTATTGCATTTTCGGAATGTTCAAATATGTGAGTATATTCCCTGATAATTTCAAATCGATTCAGCGAATATTGTCGGAAATACACACATATTTGTAAGGACGCTCGGAGCGCGTCTCCGAGCTTCCGAGAAACTTCAAACGCGTTTTTCTCAAAACGGTGTTTTCAAAGTCGGTGAGCACGATTTCTCAAAAACGGCTCAACCGATCGGTCTGCAATTTTAACACAACCTTGTCAGATATATTCTTCAGGTATCGATCGAAGGAATAAGATTTCCGATAATTATTTCTATTTTTTTTTCAACGATTCAACGAACAAAATTTGGTCGAAAATCGAAATTGTTTTTTTCCGGAGCCACCATTTTGTCAAAAATTAAAATTTCGACTATTCCCTCGATCGATACCTGGATTCGTCTATCCCCCAAAAGAATCTTTTTGGTTTTTTCATTTTAGATAATCCAAACCGGAGATACTTTGCTCACCGCCGGACACGTTTTTTTTCGGGGACCTCCAGGAGACTTCCTACACGAGCAATGTTAATGAATATTTTTGAAAATAAAAAATGCCAATCTAAAGCTAAAAGATGCCACTACACTGCCTAATACTTTTCGTTTTGCCCAAATGAAATCCTTTTTCAGAAAAAAATCATGAAAAAACGACTTTTTTTGTCTTGCAACTGCGTATAAAGCCTTAATGTAACCAACGAATGTTCAAAAATGCATATTTTCACAAATAGATGTAGAAAAATAGTTCGAAAATGCACGTTTAAGGGGTTACCGCCACTTGCGATTTTGAAAAAATCGATTTTTTTTTATTGCATTTTTTTGAAGTATAAGTATCCGGGCCCATACTTCTGTATGGGCCCGGAATAGATGACTCTATGTAATTTTACAAAAAAAAATATTTTCTTCGTGTAAACTGAAATTGAAACTTTAAACGCGTTTTTCTCAAAATGGCATTTCTGAAGTCGGTGACCAAGATTACTCGAACACTAATGAACCGATCTTCTTGAAATTTTGCAGGCTTATTTAATACATAAAAATGTAGTCTTTAATCGTTCGATTTTTTTTCGAAAAAAATGGCCGTTTTATAGCCAAAAAACGGCCGTTTTTTTTTCGTTAAAATCGAACCATTAATTTTGACTGTCCGCCATTTTGTGAAAAATGAATATTTTTTAAAATCCTTCGATTAAAGACTAGTTTATACTTATATTTGACTAAATCCATCCGCATTTTTTTTCAGATGATCCACTTCGCCGCAATGTTGGTCACCGCAAACCGTGTATATAATGTATATAAAAACATGTATATGCAAATAATGTATATAAAAACATTATTTCATTGACGGCCATTTGCCACTAAACAATGTAATATTTTTCAATAAAAAAATTACTGAAAGTTCTCCAAGATGTGTTCTTTAAGATGGTATATTGATCGATTAAAAAAGTTTTGTAGTTTTCTTTTAAAAAATTCATGAAAAAGGCCTTTTTTGCGCTACAAGTGGGGGTAACCCGTTAACGTGACGATTATTTGAAAGCTAACAGTTGACCACAGTCAATCGGCTACATCACCCCCAACCGCTGAACCCCATTACAACCTTGAACATTTCGAAATTCAACTTCACACGACTTTCATCGTTTATATCCAAGGTCAAATTACCATTCCCATCTCGTTTTTTCCCTCTCGAAACTATTTTTCAAAACTATTGTTTATCCCAAATAGTTTTTTTCCCCTCTCGAAACCAACGAACTTTTATTCCAAAAATGTTTTCATTACAATCCGTACTTTCTGCGATCCAAACTTGCAACACTTTGTCCGCGACACCCTGTACATTGCATTGCACCATACCCACACACATATATATATGTGTGCGTATGCGCTTTGTGCCCTCGTGCCCGCGTATCATTTCCTTCGTAACGGTTGTGCGCGGCCCACCGTCGGGACTCAGCTCCGCGATTGGCCGAAGAGCCCCACAAATATCGAGGCTATTCATTACACGAGGGTTGTGTCGCCATTAAGGGTGACAACTAGCCTCGTGCGAGAACCGTACGAACTGGTATTTCCCTCGCCATACACATACTTCACCTACCACCCATCGTTTCTTTTCCCTTCGTTCTGTCTCGCATCTAAAAAAAATGGGGGAAAAATCGGCTCCTTATCAGAAACTTTCCACGACGTCCCGAAAGTAAAAAAAAAAATCAAATACCAGTAGGAAAAGGAGAGGAAAAAATCGGAATCTCCGAGAAAGGGCCGGAAAAATCGGTAAAAAAAGATGGACGATGACACTATTTTAGGACGATTTTTTAGAGTGATTTTTTTTTATGCCTCTCCGGTTTCCTGTTAAATCGTAACATATGTGTGGGTGCGTTCTTTTATTTTTTTTCTTCGTTCGGAGGAAAAGTCGTGTGAGGTAGAACAAATATATCGGTAAACAAAAGTAGGGGACGCGAGTTAAGCGTGCCCGATGGCTTTCTGGAACACGGTATGGTGATTGGTACAATAAGAATATATATATATATATACATACACACACATATTTATCTGTCTGTGTGTATGTATGTATGTATATGTGTGTGTGTGTGTGTGTATATATATATATATTTAAGCGTGTGTATTATATGGGGGTAGTCGAACGCCTCCCCTAAATTTCTCTCACACAGGAGTTGGGGTGCGGCGAAAGAATCTGGGAGTTCGTCACGCCTATCAGCTTTGCCGTTGCCGATACATCTGTCGAGAGTTTTGCGCCGAGGTTAGCACGAGCGGTCCCGAGGGAACCCGCGCCGGAATGGTTGCCCACATTCGAGTGGTTTGCTTTTTTAAAGTTTTTTTCTTTCTCAACTACACATTATGTATATATATATATATATATATATATATATATATATATATATACACACACACATATATGAAATGTGTAGTTGCGAAAGAAAAAAACATATATAAAAAAAAAAGAAAAAAAGTACACATGTATATAAGAAACTTTCAGTGTAAGAAAAAAAGATAAAAATTGTTATATTAAAAAGCGTACATATTCGATATGCGCATTTGTTAAACGTAACCATTTCGTTCTTTATATATAAATATATATGTACCTATATCTAGAAAAAAAATTATTTACGAACGTTTTCCGCGACGACAGACTGGCAAATGCATTTTTCGTGAGTGTAGAAATCTATACTTGCTTGGAATTACTTTGCATCTAGGATCGAAACGCAGTGGGATTTACTAGAAATATTGGTGTTGACTAAAAGTTTATTTGCGGGTACGTGAAATCGTTCAAACATCAATTTTCTTCGTCAGTATATTTAAATATATAATTATTTATGTGAAATAAAATAGACACGGGAAAAGTGATACCTAAAGGACCTGAACATTCTTGGATGAACAAACGCTCGGAATTTCGACAGAAGAAGATCCACGATTATTTTATCGGGGATGGGCCAACACAAATTTTAGACGTGATCGAAGTTTATCTCGATACTTTCAAGGGGTGTATAAATTTGATATATTTGATAAAAAGTAATTCAAGGGGTGGCATAAATTTGAGCTCTGTTTTTTTTTCTCACCAGCCAATTATCTTCTTTAAAGAAAAAAAAATTGGCGCGAAAGTTGCGAGTGGTCAAAAAATGTTTAGAGCTCGCTCAAGCGTCCAAAAATTCAAATTTTCATTAAAGAATCGATTTTTTTCGTCCACTTCTCACTCATGACTTTTACGCTTTAGAATATATTTAAATTAACCTCGCGACAGCTCTGGCCGGGCAATGAATATTTAGTGGTCGCTCAAGAGATTCGCAATTTCCAATTTTCGCTAATTTTTTTACTCTTCTCACTCACAAGTTTGACGCTTTGTAAAGTTTGCAAAACAATTAAACCTTTTTTCTTTAGAAACAGATTTTTCAAATTTAACTCACACTTCTAACCCAAGAATTATATTCTTAGTTCTCATAAAATAATTATTTAAAGCTCTTGTCCGTAAACAAAATTATAGGTCGTTTTATTTGTAAAACTAAAATAGCAGCTTTTTTCGCGCATCGTAAAGCGTCCTACAGTTGGTTTCGTTAGTCAAACTGCGGACCAATCGTAGCTGTACTCTGTGACCAGCGACGCCATAATACAATAATACATAATAATACATAACAACACATGTCGTCTAATTGGTGTTTGTTGCAAATTATTATAATAAATTGTTCAGAAAATGGAACACCGCTTTTTATTTTGTTTTTATGCTACAAGGAATTATACTGCATGCAAGATTTTTTTCTTGGCGAACATTGTAAATTTCCAAAACCTTCAGCTATCACTAAATATTCATTGGCCAGCCAGAGCTTTAGCGAGGTTAATTTAAAAATTCTAAAGCGTAAAATTCACGGGTAAGAAGTGATCGAAAAAAAAAATATTTTCCAATGAAAATTTGAATTTTTGGGAGGCTTGAGCGACCTCTAAATATTTTTTGACCGCCCGCAGCTTCGGCGACATTTTCTTTTCGTCTTTAAGGGGCTATAACAGTGTGAACGCTGAAAATTTGGGTGATTTTCGGGAATTTTTTAGGAGAAAAGTAATTAAATGTTTCGGAAAATTAAGAATATATTTGGCTATATTTGACCTATATTATATAATTTTTTCATTGAAAAATATTGAGATCCAAGCGACTTATGCGCTGCCTTCGGAGGCGCCAAAAAAAAAGTTCCTCCACTGCTGATATGATTCCGGCCGATTGAGTAGCTGAAACCGA
>CALYCA010000365.1:0-17990 GCA_944452715.1 Ophion slaviceki | reverse complement strand
ATTAAAGACTATATTTCTATGTATTAAATAAGCCTGCAAAATTTCAAGATCGGTTCATTAGTGTTCGAGTAATCTTGGTCACCGACTTCAGAAATGCCATTTTGAGAAAAACGCGTTTAAAGTTTCAATTTCAGTTTACACGAAGAAAATATTTTTTTTTGTAAACTTACATAGAGTCATCTATTCCGGGCATAAAAAAAAACTGCACTTCAAATTGCACTTCAAAAAAATGCAATAAAAAAAATCGATTTTTTCAAAATCGCAAGTGGGGGTAACCCCTTAAAAAGAAAAAAAATCGTTTTTTTTACTCGTCCTGCCTAAAGACTCTATACTATAAAACTGCCCAATAAAAAGCCGTACTGTTTAAATTTCAGCTTATGCAAACCCCTCCGACAAACAAACCCAAACAATTAGAAAAGATATTCCCGCCTCCGCAATTCACAAGGAATGGAACCTAAACAAACAATTGAAAACGAAGTTCCACTTTGTCCGCAACGTCGCCCCGATAACATCGCTACACGAATGCCGGACGCTATACAGTCACAAGAGGCTGCTCGAAATCAAAATAAACAAACGACACTGCGAACTGTGCTCGGCTAACTCAACCAAACAGACCACGTTCACCGGTACCGGCAGCAACAGCACCAGCAAGTCTCGAAGATAGCCCCCGTCCCACCAGCGAACGCGAAAGACGGAAAGTCTGAAAGTCGTGTGACAACGCCCCCGTAAACATAGCTCTTCGTCGCGTGTAGGTACATGATTCGAGACGCGAGAAAACTGCCTGTGTAGGTCGATGGGATGAGGGCGCGAAAGATGTGCGAGGAGCGAAGAAGGTTAAGAGGCAGAGATGTCGAAGTGTTTGCGAAGCGAGGTGAAATGGAACGGAACGGGGAAGACGTTGAGGGTTGGTAAGACGCCGGGTGAATGGGGCGGGGGAGAAAAGGCTGAAGAGGTACCCCGTAAATAGAATCCCATTAAGGCCTTGAAGCGCGAGTACACACTTGGTACGTCTCCTTCTCTCTCTCTCTTGCCTTTTTATACATATAAACTTATATATATACACAAAAAAGAAATACTTTTTTCAATCGCAATTTTTGTTGAAAATTTTGTTGGGAATGACAAAAAAAGAGTGCTGACCAAATTTTAGCTCTTCATATCAATATTTAGAGGTCCCTCATCGCGATTTACGTTTTCCAATTTATTTAACATGGTAAAAGTTTTGTTTGCCGCTTCTCAGCCTTATAACTCGCCTACGGGTGAACACACGGAAATGCCCAAAACATTGTTTCATAGGAAATTTAACGCTCTACAAAAAATCTTTAGCCTTCATACGATAAATTCACTCGTTCGAAATTTATTCAACGTCAAAGTTGAATCTTGTCACGTCCTGAAGGGACGTGGGCATATATTTTTTGATTCCCTCCTTTTTTGCCTACGACAAGCGCAATAGCACGGGATGAGGGTAAAAAGGGGTAGTGCTTGGAATGAGTTGAAATTAGGAAATCATGCAGTGATTTGGTATCGAGAAATAATCCGACAAATTTGTACAAACTAAACTAAAGGTTTATTACAAATAAGTGATCGGATGAATAAGGTTACTTATACAGACAAAATGACAATGAAAATAACTATGAAGTCGGGGGAACAATCGGATTAACATAAAATGAAATTTGGTTGCTTACATTGGTCGCTGTGTTCGTGAGTGTATCGGTGTGTAGGTACGCTCGCTCGCAAGAATATCGGTTGTCGCTCGCAGATAAGGGTCTCGTTGATGGACGCCACGCTTAGCGTTCGGAAAGTGGTCACCAGCACCAGACTCTTGGGGCGCTGAGAGTGTTTATGTATATACGCGTGGTAAACAGCACTTGAACTATTTTATAGACTCGAGGCCGCGAGAGTCGTCTAAACGTTTATACGACACTTCGGTCAAAACCCGAAGATGTATAATATTCAAAGCTCTATGATATCGGTACTGCACTTCGAATTCTGTCAGAACAAGATTAAGAAGCGAAGACGATTTTGCAAGACTGAGATCTGCACGCGATGGAAACTGTTGGAAGACTTGATCTGAACGCGATGGCAATTGTTGGGAGACTTGATCTGAACGCGATGGAAACTGTTGGAAGACTTGATCTGAACGCGATGGCAATTGTTGGGAGACTTGATCTGAACGCGATGGAAACTGTTGGAAGACTTGATCTGAACGCGATGGCAATTGTTGGGAGACTGACTTCAGGAAGGAAGTCTTTCTTGACGAGAAAATTAAGTGGGGATAAATTGTGGGAGAAGGAACTTTAAGGTTTAGCGTGATTGGTCGCGATATTCATGATTCGCAGAATCGTTCTCGATCATTCCTTATATAAAATTTGCACGCGTGGAAGGTAGAAGACCTTTGTCCGGTGTTTCGGCGAAAAAGCGCATGGGATACAGAGCTCGGTATCCCATGTAGGGTGATCGGTAGTGGCCAACGATTGGCCGATGCTCGACGCCGAGCTTGCCAACATTGGCACTCGAGCTTGGGCCGATCATCGACCGAACCTCGGATGATAAGAGCGGCCCGATATTCGCAATCAATATTGGCCCTAGAATGGCTTATGAGAATCGGCCGAGCATCGCGTAGGAGTTCATTCGAGAATCGGCCAACAATAAGTCCCTGTCAAAATTGCCATCATTGGCACTCGAGCTTGGCCCGATTATCGACCGATTCTTGGCGGGTAATTGTGACCCGATATAAGATCACCAAAATTGGTCCTGCACTGTCAAAAATAATTAATTATTTTTGTATTGTAACTCGTTATTATCTGGTGTTTCGAAACGATTAGTTCGAAGAAAATATTTCACTTATATGGGACTCGAACCTTGAACCTACCTACTCATAGCCAAGCACGCTGCCCCTATGCTACCGAGTGCTTATAACATTTGAATTGCACATATGGCATAAGAGATGAAATGGATTCTCATCATTATTTGTATCACACAAACTATATGAATTAGTTAATATCATTGTGATAATTAGAGAGTGTTATCGAATGACATGTTATAGAATTTTCAAACCTAACCTATATATACATAATTTCTCTCTCTCCACCCTCTCTACCCCCACAACACTTTAATATGCGTGTTGCAATAAAAACAGATCATTAGTTCATTAGTTGAAGTTTAATTTGAATAAATAAATATTTTAAAATGAATAATTTCAATAATGGGATGCAATAGGAAAAATTTGATTTCACGAAAAATCTCGTTAATTCAAATAAAAAATAAATAAATAGACGCGGTTAGTTAATATTAATAGAATTTTTCTGTCAGTGTAGGATGGTTCATAAAAATCAGCAGAGAATCGCGTATGAGCTCGTTCGAGAATAAGCCAACAATGAGTGCATTGATTTGGTAGTATGTTTGTTAAGAATAATGTCCAATGGACTCGTAAAAAGTATTTATCTCGTTTCTCAATGACTTCGACGCGAAACAATGAATCGTCAATATACGAATTGCGGTTCGATCATGCGTCACTCGGCCGAACATTGGCCTCGTATCGGCAAAAACATGATTGGCGAGTCTATACTTTGCCAAACATCGACCTCGTATCGATAAGCCAATGATTAGAAGCCTATATTTGGCCGAACATTGGCCTCGTATCGGCAGACCAATGATTGGCCAGTCTATACTTCGCCAAACATCGGCCTCGTATCGACAAGCCAATGATTATCGAGTCTATGTTTGGCCAAACATTGGCCTCGTATCGGCAGACCAATGATTGGCCAGTCTACACTTCGCCAAACATTGGCCTCGTATCGACAAGCCAATGATTAGCGAGTCTATGTTTGGCCGAACATTGGCCGCGTATCGGCAAACCAATGATTGGCGAGTCTATACTCCGCCAAACATCGGCCTCGTATCGACAAGCCAATGATTAGCGAGTCTATATTTGGCCGAATATTGGCCTTGTATCGGCAAACCAATGTTGGCTAGTCAATACTCAGCCGAGCATTGGCGTACAGTGGGGTAATCGATCATCGCCCCGCCAACATTGGTCCAAGTATTGGCTGTTACGGTTCGATTGGCGAAACCTACATGGGATCTGAGACCTAAGCGTGCACATGATCTGTGTTATGGTAGAGATTATATCGGGTGCGCGAAGAGATCGAGCGTCGGCGAGTTCTCATTTCCTGTCGGCACCATGCTAAATGATTATCGGCCGGGACTTATTTAGGCTGGATGCAAAGTCTTCTCGTATCGTTCGAGTGGTGCCTCGTATTTCCTTCTGGGAGTTCGATATTTACGCCTTGAAGAAATGCGAGGTTATAACACGAGGCGAACCGACTGAATAAAATAAATGAAAAATATGCTCGCGGAACGTACGCAAGTTCCGTTTAATGTTGTTACGCGTCTTATTCTTAGATTTATACATTTAATACGCTTATGACGGCAAATGAGGATATTGGGAATAACCGAGATTTTGTGAGATTTTTGGACTTTTAAAGGGCTAAAATTTTATCAGCACTCATTTTTTGTCCTTCAAAACATTTTCACCAATTTTTTTTTAAATACCATTTCAATTTTGTTTGGGCCAGTCTAATACATATATATAAAAGGTGTCCTGTTATAAATGGATAATCCTGCATCTATCGATAAGTCATATCATGTCCTACTATATGCTGGAATTTCAGTTTAGTAAAAGTCCCACGGTTTTCGAGAATTTGGGCTTCATGTTATTCTTTGAAAAAAATCAACTGCTTTTGGTTTTTCGCATGCCGTTTCTACAAATGATATGAATCGACAATAACTAAGCCACTTTGTGAAGTAATTGGCACCATATGCGTATTTTTTTATAAAGTTTTCCGAACATCCAAGATTAAAACGAAGACTTTTGTAGATAAAAACAAATAACCAAAAGTATCACAAGAAAAACCGGGTCAAACAAGTTATCATTTGTAGAAATGGCATGCGAAAAACCAAAATCAGATGATTTTTATCTCGAAAACCATGGGACTTTTACTAAACTGAAATTCTAGCATATAGTAGGACATGATCTGACCTATCGACAGTTGTAAGATTATCCATTCATAACAGGACACCCTGTATACACACACACACACACACACACACACACACACATATATATATATATATATATATATATATATATATATATATATATATATATATATATATATATATATATATATATATATATATATGTGTATATATATATATATATATATACATATACATATATATACATACATATATATATATATATATATATATATATATATATATATATATATATATATATATATATATATATATATATATATATATATATATATATATATAATGAGTTTATATGTATATAAACGCAAGAGAGAGAGGGAGAGACAGAGATTATATAAGTACAATCCGACACTGTGTTCGCCACGTGGCAGGTCTTGGCGAATGCCAAAGATCAGGTCGTGGCCCGTGCAGAAATGTAACCTTTCATTCCCTGCTTTGTGTCCAGCCCTGACCAGACTTGCCTTATCTGATTGACCTGACCGGGTCCTCCCATGGAACAAACCGGGAAAATCGCAGAGTCATTATATTATGCCTAACCCTCTATATTTGGAAACTGCAATCTTCTGGCCGGGATACATTGCGAGCAAGTGCATGTTCAAGTAATGCCCACCCGGCCAGAACATTGACATGTTCTGAAAAGTGGAGCCTAAAGTACTAAAGAAAAGCTACTGTGTTTTTCACCGCATCAAAGATATTTATAATTAATCGGGATGAAACTAATACATCTTTTGTAATTCTATTAATCATTAAGAGCATGAATTTCATCAATGATAATTGACGAGTACCGATGTAACGAGTACCGAAATAACCCGACTGTACTCCTATTATCATGATCCTATTTTTATTATTTTTACGACCACTGCTTATTATTCTATTAGTGTGGCTATTACTTTATTCGTTGTTTATTAGTTTTTAGATTTATATTATCATTTTAATTTTTACTACATCAATTAATTTAGCTTGTCTCTTCACTACTTTGTGTAAATTTGCCCCATAAAAAGCTTTCACATAAAATAAATTTTAATTTTATTTCTCTCCCACTCTGTCTCTCTCTCTCTCTCTCTCTCTCTCTCTCTCTCTCTCTCTCTCTCTCTCTCTCTCTCTCTCTCTCTCTCCCTCTCTTTCTCCATCTGTCTCCTATGCAGTAAGGATACAGTGTCGAAGCCAAGGCAACGGCTAGTGAAGATTGGCCAAAGATCACGTAGCCTCGCCGCTCCACGTTGTCGCATCTCAAAACCAATAATGTCAACATTTCAGGTGAGTCCTCCCGATTCGTATAGGTCATCCGCCGGGAGAATTTAGGATGAGGTCACAAGTGAGACTGTTCCTGTCTGTGCGTATGTAACTCAAATTCTATATATATATATATATATATATATATATATATATATATATATATATATATATATTGGACAGAAAGAACGTGATGATCGGAGCAGAGATGACTTCTGGATTCAAACGGTTTTGTCGACATAGGAGTGTGAATAATAGCCGGTGGTAAGAAGCCGACGTGTGTAAAGAGAGAAAGAAAGAGCAAGAGACAGAGAATGCACGATGGTTCTTCGAAAAGCTGAAGAGGGTGAAATGAAAGTGCCTCACGGTAATTTCTTTCGTTCGTCATTTCGTCCCCTATATACCCTGCCACTGTTGTATAGAGAAGATTGTTTTCCCAGAGAAACCTTTTTTTTACATTTTTTTCCAACGTCGCGTCGAAATTTTAGTTCGAAAGAAAAATCCTTTTAAGGAACAATTCTAGAACTCATTCCACAATAATAGCAATATATATATATATATATATATATATATATATATATATATATATACACACATATATATATATATGTTTATCTATTTATCCAGAAATGCTTATTTTTCTTACTATTAATCAGTATTCTCGTACTGTAATAAATATAAACATATCTAAAGAAATAAACTATATACAGGGTGTCCCATTTTAATCTTACACCTGAATTTTCTCGAAAAATATTGCTCGGACGAAATATTGTGTGGAACAAAACTTCTAGGGATTGAAGGGGGACGTTTGAAAAAAATTTATTTGAGGAGCCAAAATTCAGAATGGCGGCGTTACAAAGGCTGACATGTTTTTTTCAAACGGAAACATAACTTTTTTTAAGTTATATAGTTAAGTATAACTAAAAACTTTTGTTGAAAAATTTTTTTGATAAAGTTCATAGTTTTCAAGTGAGAACATCATTTTCAATTATTTCAGATGTATCCAGGATTTGTTTGTGTGTGTGTGTGTGTGTGTGTGTGTGTGTGTGTGTAACACACCCACACACACACACACACACACACACACACAGAGCGAATGGTTATTAGTCACGATCCCGTAAAAGAGTTGTAGATCATGTTTCCCGCTATCAAATAAGTCAGCAGTGCTTTGTGTAAAGCTAAACCATTTTCGAAATATTTTTTTAAGGGGTCTTCTCACTTTGGACGCTAAAAAAGACTATTTTCATTAATTATGTCGATAGGTTTGTATTATAGATATTGATATAAAGGTTGTTACACTTAATAAATACATTAAATTTTTTTTTATTTTAAGTTACTATTTGATCTGCGCTGTTGATGAAATCTCGGATGGATCTTCAGATGGATCATCCGAAACAAAAAAATCAAACGGCTTTAGATTCAGTATGTTAATGGCGATAGCGCATATCATACGATTTATGCTATATGCAAAAATAACAAAATAGCAGACATTTTTTGACAAAACAAAAAAAACTTGTTTTTTCACCGTTTTTTGGAAAAAAAATAGTAAACATCGAAATTTAGAAAAATCCTTGATATGCGCTATAGCTATAGTTGCAGAGAATATGTGGTTGAAATTTCATAAAGATCGGTTCCGTAGTTTCGACGATTTTATCAAAAAGCTGCCGAAAAACGTTTTTTTTTTTTTTCGAGAAAATCGCGTTTGAACTTTGTTTGGGTTAAATAAATACATAATTTTTTCAAAAGTATTTCGAAAGTGTAACAACTTTTATATAAATCTCTATAATAGAAACCTATCAAAAAAATTCATGAAAATAGCCTTTTTTAGCGTCTAAAAGGAGAAGACCCCTTAAGTGAGGGCTAGGCAACTTTGAAAATTAATTTAAAAAATTGTTGTAAGGAATCAAACCTTTTCATTATTTGTAGTTTGAGGGCGCAGTAACAAAGAATTATCAATAACAAAATAAGAATAATTATTAGACTTACAGAGTTATGGGCCCCTAATTCAAAAACGTTTGCAGGTTATTTTTATTTTAGTATTCATAATTCTTTATTACTGGATCCTCAAACTACAAATAATTTTTAAAAAACCGATCCCATCAACAGTTTTTTCTAATTAATTTTTAGAACGCCTACACCCATTTAAAAAAAAAACTAAAAATAATATCTCGCAAATGGTTCAATTTTGCGTAAAGCATTACGGGGTTATTTGCTACCGGGAAACATGTCTTACAACCCTTTCACGGGATCTCGACCAATAACCAGCAGCCACGTATACAATTATTCATTTATTTATTTATTAAAATTTGTTTCCATTACTATAAATCAGTATCCTCCCAAGGATAAATATATATATACATTTCTCAACGAATAGTCACTACAATATTTTTTACTAAAAAATAACAAAGCACCAATCGACCTGACCCAAACAAATAATTGCAAATTCATTTAAAAAATGAATTTATTCTTTATTCCTGACCGCGTATTTCCAGCAAAGCTGCCCTCGCCCTCTCCGCCGCCGAACAGAAAAATTTAAACACTGCGTTAAAAAAATACCTTCGTCGACGATTCTAAATATTCGCCCGAGCGATTCTTCCTCGTGCAAAACGTAGCCGAGTATTCGAAGAGCTCGAAATTCTGATTTTATTTAAACGCTGTAGTTCGAGCATAATCAAATTTCGTGGACATTTCCGTATGTTTGCGTTACGGAATTCTCGTGAGGCGGTGCGGTCACGTATAATTGAATGAGAGTTTCAGCATTCGTTGCCCACGGCAGGATAGGTTGCGTTGTTTTTTTTTCAATGTTTTTTTCTCTTCCTTTCGTTCGGGGCGCTCGTCATTCGCGGACTTCGTGGGGGACGTCTGACTTGTGCGGTTACTACTACTCCTCGAGGACCGCAATCACTTGCTCTCACGAGCGCTGGCGGAGCTACAGTAGTAACGAGTACGTTCGATGCGGCGCGACCCACGAGCCCCGAGGGAAACAAACTCAAACAAACACACACGCAAACACATATTTATTTTTTTCATTTTTTATATATATACAGGGTGATTCACTACGATTTGGGTTTCCTTTTTTCAACATCGTGCGACAAGAATTGAACAAGATATTCCCGTGCTGAGTCCGACGCTGAGCAAACAATGACACAATTGTTGCTCACGCGTGTTTTCTTTTTCTTCGCGTATTAAACAGTAAACGGAAATTACTTGCAAAATGAGTATACGTTCATTGTTTTTTAGCAAAAAAAATGTGGATGCGGCGCGATCCACGAGCCCATAAGGAAACAAACTCAAACAAACACACACGCAAACACACACATATATATATATATATATATATATATATATATATATATATATATTTATATACCCGGTATATATTTAAATATATATACCGGGTGATTCACTATGATTTTGGTTCCTTTTTTCAATATCGTGCGACAAGAATTGGACAAGATATTCCCGTGCTGAGTCCAACGCTGAGCAAACAATGACACAATTGTTGTTCACGAGCGATTTTTTTTCTTCTTGTATTGAACAATGAGTGGAAATTACTTGCAAAATGAGTCTACGTTCATTGTTTTTTAGCAAAAAAAATTAGGAAAAAAGTCGCGACGTGCCACTACTGTGCAATTGTTTACTCAGCATCAGACTCAGCAAGGGAATATCTTGGCCAATTTTGATCGTACGACATTTGAAAAAAAGCGTTTTACTCGCAACGACACGTCCTATATGCTTATAGGGGGAACCCTAATATTTTCACATCAACGTGATATTTTTTTATTCATAAAAATATATACATATATATTTGTCAATAAAAATGAAAAAATTAATCAATTCTCGCTTTCATTGTCGCGACGATCGAAAATCGAATATCGGTAGAACATTTCGAGCATCTCGTTCCGTACATCAGGGTAGAACACGCACAATGGAGTGCGTATGCGCCTGAGCGATCAACAACTTTGGCCGAGAGAGCCGCCCAAAGAGAGAATCAAGACATCATCATTTTCTCAAATAATATTTGTCCAGCTGAACCAAAAAATATTATTCATTTAATAATAGTATGGTTGGAAGAAATTGGAAAGTACATTTATTGGATCGATAACTCGCGCTCAATGACTTGGCAAATAGAGTGGCTATTATCAATTGACAAATAGTACATTTTTGCCGCGATATGACATATGTGGTATTGAAATATTTATCGACGGCGAAATTTGTTGTCGAAAACGTTATTGATTTAATTGAACCGGTGCGTTGGCCTAGTGGTTGGCGTGCTTGCCCCTAAGCCAGAATATCGGGAGGTCGCGGGTTCGAATTCCAAACTCGTAGTCTCGAAGAAAGATAAAACTTATCTCTTTATTTTCAAAACACGATATAAATAAATGAGTAATTTTTAGTGAACGGCCTTCATAAGTTTGATGTTATGATCTACATCAGTAGATAAGATAATCCCTTTACCACTAATCACTTCGCCACCTCCAAATTGATTTTCACATGCACGAATAAATAAGTAACCTTGGGTACTCGGCGCTTGTTATCAACAAATAACACCATCTAAAAACTTACCAAGTCTAAAAATTTTGCCTTTTGGCTTAGCGAAACCGCCAAAATTATTAAACGGTCATTTTTAACTACGTTGGTAATCACAAAGTCGATTAAAGTATACTGCGGTACACGCAAATGCATAAGTAGATATGGAGAAATAAGAACTCTTCGCCAAAAAGCCAACATTTTTTGTAGTGTTTTAATGTCGTGTCGTTTTAAATTCATCGTGCAGCCGCAAGTGAACACGCGTGTTCTTTGGTTTGTTTTGTGTAATATCACTAGGGCTACCATATCTTACCAACGATACACGCGTCAAGTTTGTCCAATTTGAAAACAAATAAAGTATGGTTTTTCCATACAAAAAATAACTGATTATTTTTTTCTCGAAAACTACGCATCTTACAGATTTGATTCATAGAATAAAAGTTGTCAGAATAGCTGCGACCTATTCTGTAAAAAAAAATTAGATGAGTGCGACATAGAGGGGGAAGCCGGCTGCGGCCGCAAGGTGGGGAAAAACGAAAATGGAGTACAGCGGGCACGTCAAGTGACTGTACGATGTAACTATATTTCAAAAATCATTATTGATTTAAATGAATTAAATAATAACAGCCGGTTGAACAACTAATGAATAAAATTGATTAAATTAGGAAACTTCGATTCAAATTGGAGAATAAATTATTAACTTTTGATATTTGCGACTATGCAATAATTATATATTTATACAACGAATATACGATTTTTTTATTTTTCATGTAAAAATAATACTTCAATGAATACATTCGATATTATAACCCATACAGGGTCGCCTGTCGTAACAAAAATGCCAGCATTCAGCCATTAAACGGTTTGCTGATAATCGGCCAGTAATTCGTCGACCAGCATTGGGGTACTGTAGGCGGATGAACGGCTTGCCAGATTTATGCCAGCCATTCGTGGGCCAATACTATCGCACCGATAATATGGCGATCAGCATTGGGGTATCGTAGGCGGATGAACGGCTTGCCAGATCTATGCCAGCCATTGATGGGCCAATAGCATCGCACCGATAATATGGCGATCAGCATTGGGGTATCGTAGGCGGATGAACGGCTTGCCAGATCTATTCCAGCCATTGATGGTTTGTTTTTGAGCGTTTTGCAAATGCAGGTCGTTAAACTCTAACACGTAAAAACAAGGCATAAGGTTTCGAAAAGCATATCCCACTGATGAAGCTGAAATTTTGCACCGACCTTCTTTTCAATATTTTAAGAGAACCTTATAGTTCTCTAAGAGAAAAGGATATTGGCGACTAGCAATAATTTTCGATATATCGTATATTGAAAATTATTTATTGTACTGCGCTTCTACTATATTAAATAAACCCAAACAAAGCAATCCCACATGGCAAGTGATATGCACATACGGGCGAGCACTGTTTGCCAGGAAGCAGCGCGGCCGGAGGAGTGGGGGGTGTCTATTGGATAAATAGATATACTCGTATGGCGTGAAATAATAAACTGTGCAATGCGATATATCAAAAACTATTGCTAGTCGTCAAAAATCCGTTAACGGTTTCTCTTAGGATAATGAGAGGAAGTTCGGTGCAAAATTTCAGCTCGATCAGAGGAGTATGCTTTTCGGAACTTCACCCAAAACGAGCGAGTTATTTTTAAAGGCTAAATGGACCAAAAAAATTGTCGGTAAACTTTAATGTCACGAATAAAATTATCGGCATCAAAGTAAGAAACGAACAAACGATGGATTCTGTAAGTGTTAGAATGGCTAAGTGTGTAGAGCGCTCGACACTAGAACGAAAGGCGCAGGTTCGATCCCGATGAAAGGTAAAAACTTGAACAATGCAGAAAGCGTTTTTAATGCAATTATTCTATGTACATGGACATAAGTAAAGCAGAAGAAAACAAAAAAGATACTACTAGAATTTTTATATTCATAATTTGTCAATTTTTTGTTTTTCATTTCCGGCAGAAGATCTGGCAGCTGTTGCTGGGCCAATATAGGCGTATGATAGTTGGCCCAGTATTAGCAGCCATTCATGGTTTACCATTACCAACCATGCATGGTGCAGATCTGGCCCGTTTGTATAGCCATTACCGCGCCATCGTTTGTTCTCTGGCAACCAGTCGTGGGCCATTACTATATTCATTAAAAAAATGGATTTTCACTTGATAGATATTATTGTCATTCATAGCGTGAAGATAAGAGAGAAAAAAATTTGTATTCACATATAATGCAACGAATAATATGTATTAAATAATATTCACTAAAACGCAAGAAAAATCCGCATCCTCAAATTAAAAATTGCCAACAAATTATATTTTTTGAATTTCAAAAATGATATTCTAATATTTGAATAATGATATCGATTTAGAACAAGAAAATGAACTTTCCTTTCGCCCGATAATAAATACTTAAAATATATCAAGAAAATAAAAAAAATACCAAAAATAACGTTAAAATCACATTACATGGAAACTTCCAAAGAAGAAAAAAATGATCAGCTCCCAGTGATTTTGCCAATTGATCTCATTGCAGAGTGTAATTTATAACGGTACTCTGGCGTGTTCAGCAGAGTGCCATCGGCAGTATTGATACTGTCGTCGATTATCATAACTCAAAATGCCGAGAGAGAGAGAGAGAGAGGAAGAGAGAGAGAGAGAGAGAGAGAGAGAGAGAGAGAGAGAGAGAGAGAGAGAGAGAGAGAGAGAGAGAGAGAGAGAGAGATCTGCATACATAAACAGCCCGAATTCAACGATTTATAGACTTTGACAAATTCAATTTGGTCATTTCGGTAAACCTTCATGTTTTACAAATCGTGATGAAATTGTCGATTTTCAGAAGGTCAATACGCGGCCGATACGCTTCGGGGTATAACGATGATGCTCCCGGGCATATACATATATACATTTAGGTACACAACGAATCACCGGAATGACGTTTTAATTTATGCACTGTGTGTTACGTTACCAAAATGTATGGGGAAGCGATAGTGGTCTCTCTCCATCACTCTTTCGCTTTCTCTCTCTCTCTCTCTCTCTCTCTCTCTCTCTCTCTCTCTCTCTCTCTCTCTCTCTCTCTCTCTCTCTCTCTCTCTCTGTCTCTATCGCTTGTTATTAATTACGCGTGGCGACGGAATGCGTAATGACGCAAAGCTCGGCGTTTAATTTGCGATTTGGCGGATACGCGGAAGTACGAGGCAAATTCAATTAAAACGTTGCAGTTTGCTTGTCCCTCTCCCTCCTCCGCCCACCGCGGGTCACCCTATCGCCACGATCCATGCGCAATATGTGTGTATTTGTTATTCGCAATAATAACGAAGCCAACGTCAGCTAAGAATATATTCAGGTACAATAATTGAACGGCTAAATGGCGCCATACGTAGACAATTTTCGAGCAAAAATACATATTTATAAATCGGCGATTATTGAATCGAAAACTTGACGGTGAAAATATGGCGTTGGACGTTGCAGCGTTGGAATTCAACCAAAAGTCTTCTTTGTTTTCTCATTATTGTATTTTTATCATCATTGGAAACCTTTTTTGCATGTTTAGATTATAGATTCCTGATAAGAATTCACTCGGATGTTATAGTGATTTAAGGGGTATTTTTACTTTAGACGCTAAAAAAGGCTATTTTCATTAATTTTTTTGATCGGTTTATATTATAGATATTGACGTAAAAGTTGTTACATTTAATAAATTCTCTTTCGAAATACATTTTAAAAAAATACTTATTTATTTAAGTCACTATTTATAGACGAAAATAGTCGTTAATAAAATGTCCTAAAAAAATTTTAAGTCTGCACTGGTGATGAAATCTCGAAGATGGATCATCCGAAACAAAAAAATCAAACGGTTTTAGATTTAGTATGTTAATGGCTATAGCGCATATCATACGATTTTTGATATATGCAAAAATAACAAAATGGCAGGCATTTTTCGAAAAAAAAAAAAACAAAAAAACGTGTTTTTTTAACCGTTTTTCGCAAAAAGAAATAGTAAATATCAAAATTAAAAAAAATCTTTGATATGCACCCTAGCTATAGTTGTAAAGAATGTGTGGTTAAAATTTCATAAGGATCGGTTCAGTAGTTTCGAAGATTTTATCAACAAGCCGTCGAAAAACGTTGTTTCGAGAAAAACGCGTTGAAAGTTTGTTTGGGTTACGTAAATACACACATTTAAAAAAAATGTATTTCGAAAGTGTAATTATTATGTGTAACAACTTTTATATGAATATCTATAATATAAACCTATCAAAACATTCACGAAAAACGCCTTTTTGGCGACTGAAGGGAGAAGATCCCTTAAGGGCCAACACCACTGTAAACTCCTAAACTCAAGTGATTTTTCACGATATTTTTTTGGTCGAAAGACAAGTAAGAGGATAATAATATTCGAGGATGTTGTAGTCATATCTTCAAGTGAACAAAAAAAAATTATATAAACAAATTATACAAAATGGTGACGCTGGAGCCATTCTCGCGAGGCATGTTGAACTTTTCAGACGCTCTGCGGCACGCAGTATAACCTACGTAAATTTGAATTTGAAAGAAGTAAAAAAAATTCGATTCATTTATATGAGTATAGCTAAAGAAATACGTAGGGAATTTTGAAAATATGAATTTTTGTGTAATTGGCAAGCATTCAAAGTGAAAATTCAATTTTCGATAGATAAAAGGATAATTTTTTGTTAATAACTAATGTTATAATTAACTCATGGAAAATTCCGTACGTATTTCTCGTCGGAATGTTATTTTAAAGATGTGCTCAACATTTGGAGTGAAAAGAATGAATATTGTTGGAGTAATGCTGCGTGCCATTTCGAAAAATGGCGTCCCGAGAAAAACGGTTTACGCAGATCCGCACGGCTTGCGAACCTTTGTTTTACAGGTACCAAACTTTTGTCGGTTTATTCTAGATGGTTCAAAATATATTAAACCAATTAAATTTCTTTTTCAAAAATCAATTTTTTTTAAACTTCTGAAGTGGTGTTACCCCTTAACCATCAGAGCTGGACGCCGACCACCCATCCACCATTGTCGGTATGGAAAAATAGATTAGCAGAAAGATATTGGGACGGCTGATTTTTTTCGCAACTTTTTACGGAAATAAAATCGTAGATAATAATTTGTATAAAAAAAAACGAATTTATTTAAATATACAGATTTACATATATATATACACAAGAAATTCTCCAGTGGAGAATAAAATCAGACAATCAGTAGAAAAGTATTGGGTCAGCTGAGTTATTTGCAATTTTATATGGAAATGTAATCGTAGAATATTATTTGTATAGAAAAGTCGCTATAGTCTAAAATAATTCTGAAATAAAAAATTGGTGGAAATATAAAGAAACAGAAAATTCATGGGTTAGCTGATGTTTTGCGCAATTTCACATGAAAATAAAATCGGGGAAAATAATTTGTATAAAAAAGTTAATATATATATGAATATTCCCACACACATATAGATAAAACAAATCGACAAGTGTAAAATAAGAAAGTTGATAATAAACTAGATAGAAGATAGAAAAATATTGTCACTGCTGTTTTTTTCCAATTTCATATTAAAAAATAATCCAACTGCAATCTCTACAAGTCACATTGCAATAAGAAAAATTATTTTTCTTTTTTATATTGCGCTTTTTATTTTTTATTTTTCATACCTCTATATTTTATCTTATAATTGTAATTTTTATATTTTTTTCATACAATAATAAATATGAAAAAATAATTTGCTAAAAGTGAAGCTCTCGAAATGAGCTACAAGAATATGCAGTCAAAAACGTGTTTTCTCACTAATACTGAAATCGACCATCGCATGACCATGCTAATTACACCCAAGGTCGAACTGAAACTCATTTTTTCCCCCAAAACACATTTTTTCAAACATTCTTCAATATCCATTCCTGTTAATTTTCAATACTTCAATCGATTCTCCCGCCACACTGTACACGCGTATACGCATGGGTGTACATGGGTAATTTCCGAGATAAATAAATACATTTATTCTAATTAAAGTTCATCGCTACCTCATTTCTGAATGGTCAATGACACACGGTCAATTTATTTCCCGTTAATTGTAAAACAACAAACACGCGATTCCGGCTAAGGCGGAATGCGTTTGAAAATTATTGCTCCGAGAGACTATTCTGGATGAGGGGGTTGAAGGATCCTTGCTGGGAAAAAGAGCCCCTGTAGCCGGCTCGACTTCTCGTTATCCCCGCGACGGGACTACGAGATAGAATATTCTGCGGACAATGCGAGATGGCTAATTAAATCCGTAGACGGTAGAGCTGCTCGTATATATATATGTCCTATATTGCTGGTATAGGAAAAACCCTTGCTCGGCCAATGACGTGAGAATGTTAATCAACCGATATATATATATATATATATATATATATATATATATATATATATATATATATATATATATATATATATATATATATATATATATATATATGTATATAGCAGTGGATTCGGAAAGAGTGAGCGAGAGGGTGGGTGGGAGATAGAGTGAAGAAAAAATTGCTCAAGAAATGAAAGAGCTTGCGGGATATCGTAAAAAATGTAGGGAATTCTAGTTGCGAGGGAAGCGGATGAGAAATTAAATAAAATGGACGAGCGAGAGAGAGAGAGAGAGAGGGGGGGGGGAGCTGTTGCGGTTTGGCAAGGGTGTGGAGTTGGGGGATGAACCGGTGGCAATGTTTTATATTTCGTTCCTGACAAGAGAAGAGCGCGCGCGTGTGTGTGTGTGTGTGTGTGTGTGTGTGTGTGTGTGTGTGTGTGTGTGTGTGTGTGTGTGTGTGTGTGTGTTTGAGAGAGAGAGAGAGAGAGAGAGAGAGAGAGAGAGATTTGAGGGACCAAGCCCCATAAATTCACGACCCCTCCCACCGACAAGCTTCCCTCATTATTTTTCCACGCGACATACGTTCTCCTTCCTACCCTCCGCATTATCCGCATCCTCCTTCGCAGTCGAGTTCACCATTTTTCACCAAAATCGCCAAAATACGATACGACGTATCTTTTACGGATTAAATATATAAAATCAGCTGTACCTGCCCGTATCAGACGTGAATTGTTTTCGCGTCGCCATTTTTTCTGCACTCGAAAGAATATAACGGAATCACCATTACTTGTTGACCC
>CALYCA010000364.1:0-16486 GCA_944452715.1 Ophion slaviceki | reverse complement strand
GCCTTAACACTCATACGAAGAATATGAACCAAGAAAAAGTGAGAAGTGTCAAAAATCGATTAAATTGTACGCTTTGAAACAATCAGATTGAACTTACCGAAAAAATGACTACATTTTGCAATAGAATAAGTTTTTTTTTATTTTCAAAAACATTTAGGGACCTAGGGATTTGGGGATTCATATTTTTATTTTCTTATTTTTATTAATATACAAAATCTTCATTTGCACATTTAATATATTGTAGAACTCTGAACAAGTAGCGTGAAAAATGATTAAGGGGCTTTGTCCGCAAAATATGCGAAAGGAAATTAAAGCAATTCCGAAATTGATTAATTGAATTAATAACTATTTCATTTGTACCATTCACCTCCCGCGCACGAGTAATAAAATAATCTTTTTGAAATTTGCGGAAATATTTTCTGCCCTCGCGGTACGCGACACGTGCGACTTACATACGAATGCCCTGTACGGTGGGTAGAGGACACGTATCGGACGAACGGTAGTAGTTGCGTAGTTGGTAATAGGAGTATTTGATATTTTGCCACATCGGATACTGAAACGAAAGAAAATACGACGCGACGCTTGACCGCGTTTGAGCCTTTATCACGGTTACTGGACGCCTCGTGCGCGCGCGCTAGTCACGGATCCGAAGGAGAGTCATTCCGATGAGACACATCGGAATGACGAACGCGAACCTCAACGAGCGATAATTCGAATAAAATTCCGCCGGCAGCGGTGCCGGTACAGTTCCGCGGGCGAGTTCTAACGAGATTTCAACGGATTTTCCTACGCCCCCACAACGACAACAACGTAAAACGGGGTTAAATTGACATTGAGGCTAACTTTGACGGCTTTTGAGGCTACTTAAGGTAATCCTGTCGCTTCACACTAGTCATACCACTGATCATACTTGAGACTTGTACAATTTATATTTTTCACACATGCAAACAAAAATAATTTGTAATGACTAAAATTTTCCATGTGTAAACTAATGAATGTTCACATTTAATTGGAAAAATGAAAAAATAGTTTTTCCAACGATTCGCGCAGTATTTCTAGGTTTGATATTTGGCAACATTGGTTCTATCTCCGTCTCTTTTTACTCAACCATGCGAGTTTAACCTGCATGCGTTTCAACGTCGATCTGTCAAAACAATGTCGGGTGCGGGAAAAATAAAGCATTGTATTCGGGCCACGACTGGTAAAAAGCGTGGAAAATTTGTGTCGGCGAAATATGTCGGTTGAAAATGAAATATGTGTGGAAATTCGAATGAGTGAGATGAGGTTAGGACTACAGTCAGCTGATGCCTCGCTGTCGCGTCTCTTTATCGTAGCAAGTGGTAATAAATCCAATACCGGAAGTTCAAATTAAACTTGAAATTACAAAAAAATTAGGTCAATAAGCGTAATTTTTCCTGAGAGCATTGGATTACTACAAGTGTTAAGGCAGGATTCTACTTTGAAACTTTGAAAAAAAAATTTTTTTTTTACATTTTTCGAAAGTAATCATGTTCAAGAATGTTCGGTGAAAATTTTATAAAGTTCCAAGCAGTCTAACTATCCTTTTTCGCCTTTCGAACGCACCTACCTGAGCGCGCTATTGTGACTCACCAAAACTTTAAACGCGTTTTTCTCGAAACGACATTTTCAAGTACCGTGGTCGTGATAACTCAAAAAGTACTGAACCGATCCTTATGAAATTTGGAACACATATTCTATATGTGTGTACCAACCGACCTAACTACAATCAACTTAAAATTTTGATTAGAACTATTTTTTTATTGCAAAAAAGACCCAAAAAAACGCATTTTTTTTCGTATTGTAGCCGCCATTTTGTTAATTTTGCACGTATATAAAATATTCTAGTTAGGTCGGTTCCTGAAGACATACTGAACATGAAACTATTTGATTTTTTTGTTTCAGACCATCCGTCGGGAAGATTTCACGACCACGGCAACGGTACCTGCTTTTCGAGGCGTTGGCTTTAAACATATTTTACGTGTACAAAAAATGAATAAAATACATTTAAATTTTTTTTTTTATGTACTTAAAGAGTGTATTTATTGAACAGTTTAAACCCCATATCGATATCTTTAATAGTATTCTCAGAAAAAATTCACGAAAATAGCGTTTTTTTCATGGTTTCAAAGTAGAATCCTGCCTTAAGTATGTAAACCTGATTATTTTTAAGAATCTGACGGATTCCCACTATTATATACACTTTTGCAGCGACCGGAAATTGGGTTTTTGTATGTCGTCTCGGAATTCCTTCACAAAAATACGCAATTTTAATATTTCTTTTCTCTGTAATTAAGTCGATAACCGACCCTGAAATTTTACAGAGACTTATTATTACAACGATAGAACTGCTGGTAAAACACTGAACGCGTTTTTCTCGAAACTATGTTTTTCAAAACGGTGTGCACGATTTATCGACATCTAATGAACGGATATACTTGAATTTTGGCACACTTATTCACTGTATCTTCTCAACATTTTTTTTCTCTAGTTTTTTAAGACCGTCATTTTTACTCGAAAAATTGAAAAGAAAATGATTTTTTTTTAATGATTGCAACACCTTAACGAAAAAAAAACTCGGTCAAGTCTTAACCAATATTATCTATTTTAAGAAAAACAACTCGCGTTTTTGTATTAGATCGACCGAGTGGCCAAAATCAAGTACACCGTTGAGCCCCTCGCGTTCAAACGTCCTTTAGGAGATTGATCATAACTTCTTTAATTATGAATATTTGTCAATGAAATTTGGTATACAACTTTGTTAATACACATACAGATAAATGTCCAAACGATTTTTAATCATCTTACTTATTCCTTCAAAATTGTTCATTCAAATAACCCTGATTTTTCGGTCGTCACAGTAGCTTAACCCAATCAATCAATCGAAACGAGTTTCATTTGCACAACTTTATAACAAGTTTTGGTTTTCGAAACACAGTAAGCTAACCCAATCAATCAAATCGAGTTTTATTTGCCCAACTGCCAAAAAAGTTTTTTTACAAAATACGGTAGCCTAACGCCTTGATACGATTTTTTTTTCATTGTTTACTGTCACAGCCTAGGGCCTCAACTTTCGTTAGCAACAAAGATTTTTGCGAAGGTTCAGATCGCCCACTGGGCTACCGTGAATTTTTTCTTTTGTGTTTTTCTCAAAATTAGGTTTTGTTAAATGGCGTAAGTCTTAGCTCAAATTTGGACTTCGAATTCACTTTCAATTAATTCATCAATTCATTCATTTGGATTCACTTAAGATTTTGACAAAGCATAGTTTATAATTTTTTCTATAATAATTTTTTTAAATCTCCGTCCATTTACTTATAACAATTATTAAGCCTTGTCAGTCACACCTCCAGATTGTGACGTAATAGTCATTGGGGGTGTAATCAACCGCACTCACTTTGGAGAGTGATAAATAATTGAAAAATTGAGAGAAAAAGAATACTACAATGCATTTTCAACCCTTGTGTGTAAGACCATGCCGATTATTTTCAAGTCGTGTAATTTTTAACATAAACAAAAAATCTGGTATGTATCGCAGGTCGAAAAACGGCCGGGGTTGATTCAACCCCCGATGACTGTTAAGGGTTAAAGTCGTTTAGTTTTTGTCAAAAATCGGACGTTTTTCCTACAGCTTGCCATTTCCATAATTGTGAACATTCCAACATCATTCGATCATCCGAATCTCATTATCCTAAGAGTACATTTTTTACTTTTCATTTCCGGCCGCCCTACTTGCCATAACCACCTACACCGATAGGGATTGCAACAACAGCAGAACTTCGTTCCAATGAAAATAACCTCATTGTTAATCAACATTTTGCGATAAAATTAAATCTCCACATCGGCCTGCCTATGTATCAATTGGGTATAAAATCCCGACCTCGCCATTCCAACACGCTCCTCCGAAAAAAAAATACAAAAAATCACCCAGTATCGTGGGCCCCAAGCCCCCGTTAAAAATCATCCAAAACGTCGATTTTGCGGTCACGACAGTCCAACGAGCTCCCTTGACATAAATTGGCTTGCATTTCTATCCAAAGGCGACTTCGAAGGCACTTGGGTTTCCATGCTATCGAATATGAGGACGGAGGAGGCTCCTCGAAGTCGAACGCTTGGAAATTACCTTTGCTCGCATCGTATACGTGCAATGGAGTCCGCGTGTGTGTGGGACGTAGCTACAGACACGTAGAAAGACGAGAATCGCGAGGCGTCGGAGGATGAGGCGTGAGTGAGGTGAACCGGCATGTGGGAGGCTGGAGGGGGGGGTAAGCGCGAGGAAGAAGGGCGAGCGGGCAGCAGACAGGGGCGGGGCACGTTGCGGAGAGCCTGTTGGTGGGGGCGCCTAGCAACAGTCTCACAGTGGCGTTCTCTCGCGGGCTCTCCTCGACTTCTGCACGGTCGTGGTGCCTACGCTGACGCACGGCCAGCAGCGGAGCAAACGTGATTAAATAAAACTTGTGACGACTACGAGAACGTTGTAGGGAGGTAGAGAGTCGGAGAAGCGAATCAAGCGGAGACCCGTTGAGATCAACGAGTAGCTATCATCTATCGGCCCACAGTGTGTTGTGTGTAATATACCGCAAGCTCTCCATCTCTCTCTCTCTCTGTATGTCTCTCTCGCTCGATCTTCGTTTTTTCTTCTGGATGGAGTGGGGGGTGGTCAGAAGGTGCGCGCAGAGGATAGTTTGGTCGCGTCGCGCATCGAGAGGCTCGCGGCCGTCGACCGAACCGGCCGGCGTCGCGAGGAGACCAAACACGCACACACATGCACGATCGACTGTCACGCGAGCAAGAGAGAAAGAGAGCCCATGCGGACGAAAAATCCAACGAGAAACTTCATGGATAATTGTACCTGCCCATCGCATATTTCTCGGCCCACATGAGTAGCCACGACCGCGAATGAATTTGCCAACGCCTTGGTATTGGAAATTAAACACGCCTCGTTGCTCGTTACGAATTGAAATGAGGGTAAAGTCTTCATGGTGGTTAACCCTGAAACGACACACTGCCTGTGCACGACACAGTTCGTGCGCTTCCTTTTTATTTGCCATTTTAATTTGCCGGTTTTCATCGTTGGTTCCATTGGCGAGGCAAAATTAGGTTAGTTTCGTACGAATAATGGTATCCGGGCAGGGATACGCGGCGAATGAACCTGTCTCGGAGAACGAGAGAAATGCGATGAAATTTGCGGATGATTCACCGTCCAGTTTTTGCGATGGCGTGAATCGAGAGGATGCACGGTGTGGCGGACCGAATGATGTCGGTCTTTCTCTGGTACTCGTCTGGAAAACTAACCTAGCGAACCCCGAGTGTGCCACGATTAAGATTCTCCTTAAGGGTCCAGTGTAACACTTTGAAAAATCTTTTTTTTGCCTTTTTCGACAGTTTATACTTTCAAGAATATCACCATTTATATCATTTATATCAATATCATTTTATCTTGCAAAAATCGATAGTTAAGGAGAGATATACACCTAGATGGTCGAAAAAATCGATTTAGAAGCTATGAACATTCCGTCGACCGTAGAAGACCTACACTATGGGCCTGGTATCGATGATTCCATGTAAGTGGACAAATTTCATGATTTATTCATTCGAAAATTTTCAAACGCGTTTTTCTCAAAACCACGTTTTTCAAATCGGTACCCAAAATTTCTCGAAAACCAATGAACCGATTGCCTTGAGGTTTTTTGTGGTTGTTCTATACACCATTATCTAGTCTTGTCATAGGATTTTTTTCCATTACTTACTTTTTGTTTTATAGGCAAAATAATAACTAATTTTTGGTCCAAAAATCACTATTTATGTTCAAACGTCCGCCATTTTGTCATAAATCGATATTTTCAAAATCGGCCATGACAAGTACTAGATTATAGTATGTAATTTAATAATCTTTTTGGTTTTTTTTTCAGATGATTTTTGAAGAAACGCCAGTGGATACCGTATACGCAGATTTTCTTTTCGACGCTCCAAGGATCATACAATATCCTTGTATATTGTTGATATTTTTAAATAAAGAAAATTAAATATATTTTTGAATGTGTATACTTTTAGATAATTAAAACCCCAATCCGAAATTTCAAATAGTTTTCCTTGAAAAAATTCACAAAAATGACCTTTTTCCGGCTCCTAGGTGTATATCTCCTCTTAAATCTTTAAACGCGTTTACCTCGAAAGGAGATTTTTCAAAGTTGCTGACATTATAACTCAAAGAGCAATGATCCGATTGACTTGAAATTTGAACTGAGTACTCTTCAATATATTTACTCTACAATGACCTAGGATATTTTTGACTGGACGAAAATTGACGATTTGGCATTGAAAAAAACGACCACTTTATAGGCAAGAAAACAGACTTTTTTTTTCATAACTACGCCATTTTGTTAGATTTTGATATTTTTCGAAAATCCTACGACATTGTACAGGAAATACCTTCCAGTTTAACGTTTTTTCGTTTTTCGGTTTCAGCTACTCAATCGGCCGGAATCATGTCAGCAGTGGAGGAACTTTTTTTTGGCGCCTCCGAAGGCAGCGCAAAAGTCACTTGGATCTCAATATTTTTCTATGGAAAAATTATGTAATATCGATCAAATATACCCAAATATATTCTTAATTTTCCGCAACATTTAATTGAGTACTTTTCTTCCGAAACATTCCCGAAAGTCACCCAAAT
Organism: Ophion slaviceki; assembly: GCA_944452715.1. Classification (NCBI taxonomy): domain Eukaryota; kingdom Metazoa; phylum Arthropoda; class Insecta; order Hymenoptera; family Ichneumonidae; genus Ophion; species Ophion slaviceki. Next base: position 9,795 of record CALYCA010000364.1, on the reverse strand, counting down.
TTTCAGCGTTCACACTGGTATAGGCCCTTAAGGAGGTACGATCATTACGAAGAATCAAACTTTCGGACTTGAAATTTTTATATGATTTTGACGAATAGATTGTGCACTCTTTGACAAAATTTGAGCTATATTGAGCGTTCAGTTTTTTTGTAATAAAATGGCAAAGTCGAACACTTCGAGGTAATGAAGCACGTCGTCTAGTGAAGACGATCGACCGGAAGTGCGGTGATCACGGTTTTGCTGTTCACGTATCCAAGGTCGTTGGAAAACTGAAATTTGATAAAATAGACATCATAGATTCTGTGAAAAATCGAAAATTCGAACTTCACCGCGTAGTTCAAGGACTACGTTATAAAATGATTTCAATTTCCGGTTGAAAATTATCGGAACAACGGAATGGCACCTTCAGGCTTGGCAACGTCGGGCGTAACGCCTGATGCGTTTGGCGAGCACAACCTAGCTCTGCACCATAACCTAACCTTTCACATCAATGAGTCCCGGGTGCCAACTTTGAGCATCGCAAACGCGACGTTTTCAGGCGTTTATCCAAAATTCCATTATAATATTTATGGAGTTTTACAAATGATCGCATATCAATAACATGTTCAATTACAATTTTGCCCATAGTATTAATTCCGCCGAAGTAATTCAGGGTTGTTTAAATAAGATTCCGACAGATTTGTTGCAACGTTTTTCAGTTCGTTTTTGCGGTGAGACTGTTATTATGAATACGACGGAGACTATTCCAGAGTCATTTAGGATCTAATTTTTCAGTTTTTCATTAGTAATTATGCAATAAATAAAACATTTACCACAAATTTCGCACATTGGAATCGAAAATATGAATATTCAACACAAGATAATGCAAATTGGAACAACTGTGGGTGAAATAAATTTAGTATCTTTGTTAACCCTGAAGAACTAGTCGTACCTCCTTAAGATCCAAGGAGTATGTCGAGCGACCGACGGCTCGTGTTTGTCGCTGAATCTTCCAGATTCCTATCGCTACGGGTTCTCGTATGGTATTAGCTTAACCTGTAAACTATGCGCTCGCGCTACGTGTTACGTCCTCGTGCATCCGCCAGATGTCAATGACTTGCAATTGCAACGCGAACACGAGAATCCACTCTTCCAACGATAAACCAAGTTTTAGTATTCGCGTATGAGAAAAAATACATGTTAGGTGATATTTTTGCTTGGAGCTTCCGCAAGTTCCGTTACATCGTCTGCGGAAAGAAATTGAAGGGCCGGGCGAGTTGCGAGTTTCAAACGGAAAACCGTGAATCCGTGTGGGATTTAAGGAGGTTGGAGCGGTCCAGTTGAGTCACATGACAGTTTATGATTTTCTTTTCAATTAACCTCAAAAAATGCACTAGAGGTGCAGATTTATTCTGTTGATGCTAGTTTTTCATATAATATAGCATTTTTTCATATGAAAAAGTGATTCACTCATAGAATTAATTAAACATCTATTTAGTATGAATATCAAGCTGTTAGAAAGTATATATATATATATATATATATTTTTTTTTTCGATGTACAAAATGGCCGACTACTCGAAACTTCTCGAAACAGCTCTTTTCCAATTGGCGTGACAAATAACTTGAACAATTTTCACTCGATTTACTTCAAATTTAAAAGTTATGTTCCTAATTGCATTTCGCAGAGAAGTACATACGGAATTTCTGATTAATTGAACTTTTCATTTTTTGAGCTGTTTATGAGCAATTATAACGAAACTTTTCACTGAAGATTCATTTCTTAAGTTCAAATACAGTAGAACCTCGATTATCCAAACCAATTGAGACCGAGACTAGTTCGAATGATCAAAAGTTCGGATAATCGAAATGTGGGTTTTTTGGGCCGCGATCATAAACAACACCTTTTTACATAAAAACAGTACATACATATATATTAAAATTTGACATACAAATTAACATTGAAATATATATATATGAAGCTTTTAAAATTTGATTGATATTATACTTGATTTGGTCGACCTCAATGAGAGTCATGTTTATTTTCGATATCATTAAAAATGCATGTTTTCATTAATTAACTTCGGGCCTCTTTTGGCTTAGCGCATTCTACACGTATATATATATATATATATATATATATATATATATATATATATATATATATATATATATATATATATATATATATATTCCAAATATGTATATATATTTCCAAAAAAATCTGAAAAAATTCTCGAGTGCCTTTCAGAGATAGTACAATAACAAAAAATCGCGGGTCAATTCGGAGACGTGACGGGTCAGACCCAGGTCGAATCGGCATGGAATGCCCCATGGAATGCACGATTTGACTTCACAATATTTTCTATAAACAAAAAATTAACGCCCAAATTTAAAAATCTGAAAAAAATCACTGCCATGGAATGGCAGGAATGCCATGGAATGCCATGGAATGCACGATTTGACTTCACAATATTTTCTACAAACAAAAAATTAACGCCCAAATTTAAAAATCTGAAAAAAATCACAATAATCCTGTGTCACATATCAAACACTATGAGCGTTTAGAAAAAGTGGGCGCACGTTTCGTTTGGCCGACAATGCGCTTTTTCGCGAAAAAAAAAATTTTAATAAAAAAAATAGAAGCAATAGCCCACCCAGTCGTTAAAGAGGAAAAAAAATTACATGACATTATGTAGAATTGACCAGAATTTTTCAAGATTTTTTGCACATTTTTTTCAGATTTTTTTCAGAATTTTTGTCCAAGATTTTTTTTTCATCATTTTTAGTCAAATTGCCGACAACTCAAGTGGCCAAGTGGCCAACCCAACTCAAGTATCATAGGGCTTCGGCTACAATGCCAAGATTGAAAACATTCTTAATCCATTCGAATTTTTTCGAATGCAACTTTCGCGCCAACTTTCGGATAATTGAGCGTTCGGATGATCGAGGTTCGGATAGTCGAGGTTCTACTGTACCTACAACTTTTGAACAAAACAATATTTTTGAAATTCCGTACGTACTTCTCTAGGTATTCTAGTAGATTGACGAGAATTTTCGTTTTTTGTTGTAGGTAAAAAATTGTGGATGCTAAATGTCACGCTGCGGAGGGCCTAAAAAAGAGATGACAAAAGAAAATATTAGTAGTCGGCCATTTTGTACATCGAAAGAAAAATATATATATTTTCTAACAGCTTGATATTGATACTAAATAGATGTGTAATTAATTTTGAGTGAATCACTTTTTCGCATGAAAAAAATTGTTAAATTCGCACATGATTTTATACTCGTTACTGTGGCCTAAGGCTTTAAATATTAATAGCTTCATTGTTTATCAATATCGCTCAATAGCAAAGAAACTCCATGTCGTCCAGACGATGCATCCATTGTGTGTAAAATCCCCACCTCGTCATCCCAACTCTCCTCGGCATTTTTTTTAAATCGACCTGTTTCGTGTGCGCGGATACGTCGAGGTAGAAGCTGTACCACGTGACATATAAGTGCGAGATAGCTGAAAGTTTCAAACAGAAATTCCTCGGAGATGACTGATATTTAGGGCTAAAAAAATCGTCAAGCTGTGCCGCAGTGAATTCTACAGATCCTGAAGCTTTGATTGTCCAACAACAAAAAACGTGACCATGTATGAGAAAACTATTCGAAAATGTGTGAGGTTATGTTGAGGCCATGCCCTTACGCAGACCCGTCCACCATTCCCGCTAAAATGCTCGATCCTCCATAAACGCAAGGTGAATTTCCTTCCTTGGAACAACCAAAAAGCCTTATATCCCAAGAACGCGAATTATTTTCGACTTTCGTGTACGATATCGTAGCTTTTCAACTTTGCGGTCAAAAATCAAGCGACCAATCCCGATGTCCAGCTGCTCGATTCGGCAAAAAACTGTCTCGACTACGACACACACGCCTGAATTAATCTCGCTGCAGTTTCGTCCGCACTGTGCAGCGCATATATATGCATAGATTACTGGAAAAGGAAGCAGGGGGGGGGATTCATCGAGAATGAAATATTACGTACGTGCCGTGTGGCTATAGGCGTGGAGTGCGCTCGGGCGTGTGTGTAAACGATGATCCGAAAGAGAGAACGAGGGAATCGGTGTGGGGTTGTCGAGGAGTTAGCCACGCGAGATCCGACCCGGCTCGAGGTCGAATCATAGGAGGAGTGGCCTGGTAACAGGCGAGACTATCATCCTTGGCTCGCGACCGCCGCCGGACAGCCGGCTACCCATTCCCCCCAGCCCACTCCACCCCACCCCCAGCCCACCATTCCCCACGCCGTTGCCCCCCGCCCAAGCCTCTTTCTTTCTCTCGCGCCCTCCCGGCTTCTTCCTCTTCCACCGAGAGCTGCTTTCTTCGTTCTCTCGTCTTCATTTTACATTTATAACGCATATAGCTGCATAAACGTCGTCCGGATTCAGAGAATTCCGCGAAATCTATGCAGCGGACACTCGCGCCTGTATATATACGCGCGTGTCATGCGAAAAGGGAGAAGAAAGGAAGAACAAAAAACGTGGCGAGCCTCTGTGTGCGCTATGCTAAGTCGTCTTCGTTGTGGGCACCGAACGAAGCGGCAGATTGTATTTCGAGTGTACGCGCCCGTCGATTCGGGAGACAATTCGCGTACCGCAATTCCGTTGCGAATCAATTAAGGGGCTATGCCAGTGTGAACGCTGAAAATTTCGGGGTTTTTCGGGATTTTTTTTTGGAAGAAAAGTACTCGATCAAATGTTTCGGGAAATTGAGAATATATTTGGCTATATTTGACCTATATTACATAATTTTTTTCATAGAAAAATATTGAGATCCAAGCGACTTACGCGCTGCGTTCGGAGGCGCCAAAAAAAAGTTTCTCCACTGCTGACACGATTCCGGCCGATTGAGTAGCTGAAACCGAAAAAGGAAAAAATTTCGTTAAACTGGAAGGAATTTCTTGTACAATGACGTAGGATTTTCGAAAAATATCAAAATCTAACAAAATGGCGTAGTTATGAAAAAAAGTCTGTTTTCTTGCCTATAAAATGGTCGTTTTTTTCAATGCCAAATCGTCAATTTTCATCCAATCAAAAATATCCTACGTCATTGTAGAGTAAATATATTCAAGAGTACTCAGTTCAAATTTCAAGTCAATCGGATAATTGCTCTTTGAGTTACAATGTCAGCACATTTGAAAAATCTCATTTCGAGAAAAACGCGTTTAAAGATTTAACTATCGATTTTTGCAAGATGAAACGATATTGATATAAATGATAATGATATTCTTGAAAGTATAAACTGTCGAAAAAGGCAACATAAAATCTTTTTTGAATGTTTCACACTGGTATAGCCCCCCCCCCCTCCCTTAAATGGAACGATCATCGATCGTCCCACGCCTGATTTCTTTTGTTGGTTATTGCCGGTTACGGGTATGATAAAAGTTCCATCAACCGGTCAATCGCACTGCAGACATGGCCTAGCGATCAAAACGGCATGGAATGTGACTTTGAGAGTAAGGGTTTAGGCCTGGAGGCGAAATTTTGGGTCTATCTACTAGATGTTGAAAAATCGCAATGCTTGGAAGTTGCAGTGGTTTGAGGACGTTCTTACGGGGCGTTGTTGAACAACAGATGGGGTAAGAAAAATGTTAGGGAATATTGTCGATTTTTTTTGACGGTAGGTATGAGATGCTTTTTGGAAAAATTCACTCTCGTTTACCGCGTGCACGGTAAAATAAAAGTTCATTCGATCTAGCAAATGGGTGGCCATCCTTTTCAGCATGCGGACCAAATTTCAGAAAAAATATTTCGCATACTCCCATAGTAATGTTATATGATACGAACGCCTCATGATGTAAAGGTCTTTTGGTGAACTAATATATGTTTGAGGGGTTAGGCTACTGGGAGAATGAAGAAGGCTCGTTCGTCGCTTGAGGCAACTGAAATTGAAGAGAAGGTCCAATATGTGGTGCAGGAATCGCAGATTGAAGGTACACTTTTTTTCAAACTGTTTTTCAAAACGGTGTACACGATTTCTCGACATCTAATGAACAGATAGACTTGAAATTTGGTACAGCTATTCAGTGTAATAGTAGTTCAGTCTTGACCGACGTTTTTCTTCTTAACATTTTTTGTTCGTTAGTTATTAACAATGATGTCATTTTTCCTCGAAAAATCGAAGTAAAAAATTAAACTTTTTTTTTCTTGATGATTGAAACGCGATAACAACAAAAAGCTCGGTCACGTCTTAGCTGATATTGTCTATTTTGAGAAAAAAATCGTTGTTTTTGTTTTGGGTCAACCGGGTGGCCAAAATCAAGTACACCGTTGAGCACGTTCAAAGGTCTTTTACGAGATTGTTTACAACTTCTTTAATTATCAATATTTGTTCATGAAATTTGGTACACAACTTTGTTAATGTACATAGAAATAAATGTCTAAAGGGTTTTTTAAGCACCTTACTTATTCCTTAAAATTTTTTTTTAGATTACCCCGTTTTTCGGGTCGTCACAGTAGCCTAACCCCGTTGAGAAAGTTTCATCGTTGCCTCACGGCGTACTATGATATGACGAAGTGTGCAGCGTTGTAATGAAACGAAAATTAATTCTTTCTATGCTCAATTTTTTCTCCACCGATGTTGGCTGTGAAAAACACTTAAACGTTTTCACGTATTCTTATGAGAGATTGATAACCACAATTCGCAAAAAAAAATATTGAATAATGATCAAAAATTAAATTTAAATAAAAAAAAAATTGTTGCATTCCAACGATGCAATCTTCAACGTGATACTACGATGGTCTTGAATTTTGCATCGTTGGAACGCAACGAAAATTGAATCTTTTTCATCGATAGAATTTAGTTTTTGCCGATTTAGGCTTTGAAAATCATTCAAACGGTTTTACGTATTTTTATTACAGGTTTGCCTCAAGTGGCAAAAAAATGTTTGAAATAATGATAAAAAATGACGAAATAAGAGAAAAATCGTTGCGTTCCAACGATGCAAACTTCAACGTCATGCTTTTTCGGAGTACAAGTGGCTTGCGGGAGAAATATCGGGCCTTGCGCGACACTCCGGCCGCAGGGCGTACTACTACGTTTATGAATTTGCTACTTAATTAAAATTAAAAAATCCGAATAAACCCATTTAGGTTATACGACTGGATGTTTTTTGAGTAAAAAAAATAGTAAATACCAAAATTATTAGAACACCGTTGTTTTAATTACTCAAAGGTGTTAAATAGATTTTGGTTGAAATAAATAAATATATTTTTAAAGAAAAAACAGAAATTCAGTGTCCAAACATTCGTTCAAAGTGGGAGATGCGTTAAAAAATAGTCGAAAAAAAGTCGAAAGGTTAACTTTAAGGCTCCGCATTGGAATTTTGAAAAAAGAATTTACATCTATCAAAAACGTGCTCGAAATCTCGGAAACGTGGGAGAAAGAATTCGAAGCTGCGCAAAAAAATGATTCTGTGTGCCCTCGAAAGATTTCGCACATCGTACCGGAAATACATTGGGCACCCACGTGGATACATACACAGAAAACTTCGTTTTCGCACGTCAGCGAACAGTCAGTGTTTTTGTTTCACAGTGCGTCGTTTTTCATTCCGTCGTACGTTTCGCCTCCTCGGAAAACCACACTGATAAAGAAAGAAAAAAAGTTTTGCACACGTGTGGGAGTCTGCGTGACACGGCCTTGCGAAATTCGAGCGGCTTTATATCGCGAGAACGAGCCGTGCGATCGCGCCCAAATTTCGCAGATAAGTAGAGCAGACTACGCCCATTGTGCTTGAACCAACAGCGATTTTTTTCAACCGAAATTACACGCAGTATTGGCTTCCGCGAGGCTTGGAATTTTTAGGGTCTTTGAAATAAACAAAAACGTTAGTTAACGGTGAATTGAAAAAATTATAACAAAAAAAAACCCGGAACATGAACATACGAGCCTAAAGAAAAATGCGGCAAAATGGTGAGAACAAAATTGCTGGTGGCGAATCGAGGGTTTAGGTTAGTGTGAAAATTAAAAAAAATCGCTCGTCGCTTGAGGCATCTCAAATTGAAGAGGAGGGTCCAACATATAGTGCGGGACTCGCAGATTGGAGGTAAAGTTGTGATTACATCGATAGAACTGCTAGTAAAACTTTACGGTCATCCTGTCGCTTCACACTAGTCATACCACAGATCGTACTTGAGACTTGTACTTATATTCTCAACATATGCAAAAAAAATCATTTGTATTAAATGAAATTTTCCATGAGTAAACTGTTGAATGAATGTTCACGTTTAATTAGAAAAATGAGAAAATAGTTATTCCAATGATTCGCGCAGTATTTCTCGGTTTGATATTTGGCAACATTGGTTCTATCTCCGTCTCTTTTTACTCAACCAGGCGAGTTTAACTTCCATGCTTTTCAGCGTCGATCTGTCGAAACAATGTTAGGTGCGGGAAATATAAAACATTGTATTCGGGCCCCGACTTGTAAAAAGCGTGGAAAATTTGTGTACGCGAAATATGTCGGTTAAAAATGAAATATGTGTGGAAATTCGAATGAGTCAGATGAGGTTAGGACTACAGTCAGCTGTTGCTTTGCTGTCAAGTCTCTTTGTCGTAGCAAGTGGTAATAAATCCAATACCGGAAGTTCAAATTAAACTTGATATTACATAAAAATTAGGTCAACAAGCGTTATTTTTTCTGAGAGCATTGGATTGCTACAAGTGTTGAGTATGTAAATCTGATTATTTTCAAGAATACGACGGATTTCCACTATTATATACACCTTTGTAGCGACCGGAAATTGAGTTTTTGTATGTCGTCTCGAAATTCCTTCGCAAAAACACGCAATTTTAATTTTTTTTCTCTGTAATTAGGTCGATAACCAAACCTGAAATTTTACGGAGACGATTAGTAATACGAGGGTGGGGTGAAAAGTTTCCGGCCTGACCAAGAGATGTTGCCACTAGGTCTAGTTTTGGAGCGGCGTCCTACAGTACCATTCGTACCGAGCTTGTATGTACAGTTTCAGCCCAATCGCTACGTTAGTTTGCGTTTGAGAGCACATTGCGCGAGACGCTTCCGTTGTTTTCGTAAAAATGGAAAAATTGGAAAAACGTGCTGTCATCAAATACTTCCATTTGAAAGGTTTTACACCAAATTAAATAAAAGAAGAGATGGATTCAGCACTAGGAGACTCCTCCCCATCATATTCAACTATTAATCAGTGGGTTTCTGAATTTAAATTGGTCGTGTGAGCACCTCTGACGAGCTTCGCTCAGGACGGCCCGTTGAAGTCACAACTTCAGAGATGATTGAAAAAATCCATAAAATAGTGTTGGAAGACCGCAGGTTGAAAGTGCATGAGATAGCTGAGACCTGTAGGATGTCAGCTGAACGTGTGCGAAATATTTTGCACAACCATTTGAACATGGAAAAGCTGTGTGCGAGGTGGGTGCCGCGCTTGCTAACGCTCGACCAATCGAGCGTTTGCTAACGCTCGACACTACCGACAATTTAGCGCTGTATAGACGTAATCCAAACGAATTTTTGCGTCGATTCATAACTGTTGATGAGACATGAGTCCACCACTACACTCCTGAAAGTAAAGAACAGTCAAAACAGTGGGTTGGAAAAGGGGAACCAACCCCAAAGAAGGCAAAAACAATTTTATCGGCAAACAAGGTTATGGCTACTGTTTTTTGGGATGCGAGAGTTATGAGAAATGTATCAGTGTTGATGGAGATTATGTTGAAAAATAAAGCAAAAAAAAATTTTTAAATATCGTTTTTCTTGGTCAGGCCGGAAACTTTTCACCCCACCCTCGTATATTTAGTG
>CALYCA010000363.1:0-31508 GCA_944452715.1 Ophion slaviceki | reverse complement strand
AACGGCCGGTGTGGTAGCGTTACTTGACGTTTTTTGGCTTGATATGAAGACCCAATCCTTGCTTATACCGTTTCAGATGTAGCCCCCACCCAAAGCAATCGCCTCAATTGTTCGATTATGCCGTTTACTTTCATTCAATTCACGTTCAGCCGCTTGAGCAGCATTTACAGCTTCGGCTATACCAGCTGCACCGCCCGTCAAAGCCCCAGCAGCGCTGAGACCTGCAAATATAGGTCTTGAACCGATCTACAGGACGTATAGATTGACCTGCTGAGCCATACTCCATAGCCTGAGACGTAAACGAAACACCTATCATATCCGTACCGGCGCAGCCGGAAACGAAATATCCGTGCATATCGCGTAACGCGTCGTGAATCCAAACTACCGGATCTACGTTTAATGGCGGGGGTAAAAGTTTCACACCGATCTGCCTACCTGTGGTCCGGAAACGTTCGTAAAAATGCTCCTGCTCACGTTCAATAATAAATCGCGTGCCAGTAGGGCTTATTGTACCGCTGAATTGAACTAGACCCATATCAACAGTGTGAGCGTCGTTTTCACCCTCACTATACACAGTTTCTCCGGAATCGCGCTTAGAGGCCGTGGCGTTTTCATTCGTTTTCAAACGCTTGCTACCAGCGCCTACCGGGCATCCTAAACCGTCGTGTGTGGTGCTGACGTCGAAGGCTGTAGCGGTGATTGTCTCGTCATAAAGCGGGCGCTTTGACGATATCGTGGAAGTCGACGGCAAGCAGTCCAAGGTATCTGCGACCATTTGGAGTGAAGAGACTTCAGTTGGCTGGACCGTGGTCGTTTCCGCTTGCCGTCTCGTCGAAGGCTCATCTAAACGTTTAGGTTGCGATTATACGGTGAACCCTAGGGTGAGATACTTTTTCCATTAAACGCCATAGACCTCTCGAGTATGCGATCTATGTTTAGCAACTCTCGTCTACTCGAAAAGCTGGGGTGGTCGTTCAAACCGTAAATCATTGGAAACCGTGCACACCAACGGAGTGGGAGAGAGAGAGAGAGAGAGAGAGAGAGAGAGAGGCTTACCAGAGGGGTTCACAGAACGTGTTGCGCATTCAAAATCGAAGGGTACAGCGGCCAAACCCAGTTGCTCCCACCAGGCGCCATAATCCACAGGTGATTCTCGTTGTTGTTGTTGTTCTTCTTGTTCTTCTTGTTCTTCTTCAGAAACCACTGGGCTCCTGCTCTCCTCCTCGCCTGCCGATACATCTCCATCGCCAAACCATCGGTAGCGTATGTGTGCTGCGGGGGTAACCATTTTTTCATAGATACGGTCTAATCATTGCATTCAGCACCTGCGCGATTGCACTCATGATACTTACGGTCGTTGGTGTAAGCTGCATCCAAAAGCGCGGCTATTTGTGGGTTGCACCGGCGTCTAGTTGAGCCCCGTCTCAAAACAACATCTCGTGCTAGCGCTATAGCGCGATCTGAGCTGTTCAAGGCACCCTCGACGAACAGACGCCCGATAACCCGCCTAGGCAGGCTGTATAATATCATCGAGAGCTCATCCAAGAGATCATCCTCATCGAGGCGAGTTATGTAATCCACTCGTCCATCGTCGTAAAACGATGATATGAATTGATTCGTGTGACGCACTCTTCGCACTATATCTTGTATACAAATCACAAGCCCTTCGCAACGCCATCTTCGAGTTTCAGCCATTAATGCGTCGGCCATTTCGGAACAACAATTGTGTATAAACACGAATGCACTGTCTCAGCTCACACCTTAATAACGCACCCGCGAAATACAATTTGGATAACAACACGAGCGCTAGTTATAAGTACCGTTTCCTGTGTCAGAGTAAGAAGAAGGTGGAGCGCGATTCGGACATGCAGCTAGCGTTCGATATAAAAATATTCGAATTTTCACGATTTCGGCTTTTTATATTCAGCACCCCCTCCACTTCTGCTGCGGTTGTTACATGGTTATAAGAACGACGTAGGGAACGGGATCGGCGTTAATACATACGGAGTATAATATTATTTAAATACATGGACGCTCAGTCTAAAAAATTCGAAGCGTTTGAAATTTCCGTAGTAGGGAATGGGGATAGGCGTTTTTGAATGCGAGCGCATCTACGAAGCTGATTAGCATACGCCCTGATGGAAGTAGCCATAAAATGGGTCTTAGGTGACTACAGCGTTTTGTACATTGTAAAGATCGCTTTTCGTGAAGATCTTCTTGAGCAGAAATGTAAATTAGGGTTATATTATGTTTGGCGAAAACCCTTGTAGGCTAGCACCGCAATGTGGCAGGGGCGCTATACTTTCACCGAGCTGCCTCAACGGAAAGACCCTGCTTCGTATTGTCAACCACGACTGCAGAGTCTTGTAGCATAAACGAAATTATCATCGCGAACAATCTCGAAGCGTCGCGGTATTAGTTATTACCGTATTGTCTCAAAATTTGTTCAATATATGCAACTTTGGGTGTGCTATTGCATATATTTTCGAATAATTGTCTACAGCTTACAATATCTTTTGTGACAACAGGATGTTCCCTCTAAGAATTGTAAATTATCGACGATGTTATTAGAGGCGCTCACCCAATGGCCATAGGGCCGACGAGGAAGTAGATTGTAAATACTTCCTAACCGTAACGGCTCTGCTGCACGTCGTTGTCTTGTGTCATGCCGTAAGCGCCCAAAAATTTACACGTTCTCGTATTGAATCGGTCGCTCGTCTCTTTCGTCCGCTCTACAATACTCCAGTTTTAAAAGCGTCGTGTTAAACTATTGAAATCGTAAACATATTTCACGTAATACAGGCAACGGCCACCATTCTTCACACGTCCTAGGCCCTGGGTTATTGAACCATCGTCTTCCCTACTCTATACCACAACGAGCTCCATCTTACACACCTGTACAAACAATGAGTCATTTTCCATGTAACCCTTTCCCCTCTCAATCCCGTCCTAGGCTCATCTACGCAACGGGGAAAAACCTGTTGACTATGGGTACACTAACCTCCCACCACTGCAGTCTTATCACCTCCACCATCATAAGCGGTTGCCGTATAAAACGGGCGGTTATCATGTGCCTCCTTAGTTTTAATTCGTACAAGCTGCTTAACGCTGCACCTCTATAGACCTGGCAAGAGATTGTAAAAATAACTCTTTTTTTGTTTACTTGTGGCTCGAAGTAAAATTGCTAAAATGGCCCAAGCATTACTGACGACAAATTTCTCGTCTGTGAGCCACAGCGCGAGGAAAGCATCGGAGGTATCCACTTGCAATCGGCCCGTGTTAATGTCATCGACATATCTATTGAATAATTCTGGAAGTAAAAAAATCACTGTCGGGTTACAACCGCAACACAACAATCGCTTCGAGCCGATCGTGAAGCTGTCGGGGAATTATTCATTCCGGGTCATCTTCAACCAGAGCGAGTGGGTGGGCCTACAAGCCCACTTACCCACCATTCGAGAGTACTTCGCAACGAAACAAACCAGTCATAGAGATTCCATACAACTTGGGAATTATATGATTTCTTTCTCCACGTCATACGGTGTGAAATCTATAACCTTCGCGGCGATAAATCAGACGGTTACTGAAAATACTGCACCGCTTACACCTTATTCAAAGGAGGAAGGAAACGTTGCGAATAAGAAACGTGGGAATTCCACAAGTGCAATCGTCCTACAAAAGCCATCGTTTGACGGACTGCTCAATATGGTTACTTGCGTGGATGAACGATTTCGCCGTCTTCAACGGTTTACCGGAGACGTTACCAAGTGTCTCTCAGACATAGCCGTCGCGCTACATACGCACATGCCAAACCAGCTCGCAACCTATTTCACCGACGCTGACGCTGAGCGCTACATACTAGAGAACATCCATACGTTCAAAGACGCTGTACGTGCGACATGTGCAAGCCCTGACTTTACGGAGTACTATTTCGATATTGTGTTCGCTGAAATTACCAGTATGTGCAAGAAGCGTATCTTACTCGAATTACGGAATCTCAACCAGATGATTCGCCCGGGCTCTACGCTGAAATACACCACCGCATAGATGACCGTGTACATTTATCCTCTTCGCGAAGAAGTGTGTAAAAAGGTGCTACCGTGTAAAACGGCTCGTGCGGTACGCCACCTTAGCGCCATCGAAGACAGAGTGCCATCCACCGAAAGAATCAACCGAGGGACCCTAAACACGAACAATGCGGAAATTGTACTACCAGTGCGACCCTCGTTTATTACCCATGAACCGATCCGTATACAACTATGACGCTCGACCGATAAATACTTACAACGACATTATTCAGTATTATTAGATTTTTTTATTATTATTCGATGGTTTTTCTATATGTAATTAGTGCATGTAATTTCGATTAATCCTTTACTTTATAACCCTCGTATACGTCTCCGTTAAAAATAGCCTCGAACCCAGCCCATTTTGTTAACTTGATATTCTAGTTTGTAACTCTATTTTAAGAATGCGCACAATTTCTGTTTGGAGTAATAAAATATGTCGTTACTTCCAAATTTTCGTTATAATCTCATTTCCCATAACAATCAACATCCACCTCCTTCGACGAGTGAATACGACTGGTTAAAGAGAATGACGAATCCGTAATAAAACTAGGGGGCATTCATTACTTCTACCAGCACGGCGCCGTACACCCTGTTAACCAGCCTTACGAGGAGATAATTTTTACCGATTCGTACCTGACGATGGGGGTACGAGCGATACAGATAAAATCACACGCGCACACACACACACACACCGGCGCGCGAGCGCCCGAGCGAGCAAGAGAGAGAGAGAGAGAGAGAGAGAGAGAGAGAGAGAGAGAGATGAGAGAGAGAGAGGAGAGAGAGAGAGAGAGACGATACGAGAGACAGAGACAGAGACAGAGACAGAGACAGAGACAGAGACAGAGACAGAGACAGAGACAGAGACAGAGACAGAGACAGAGACAGAGACAGAGACAGAGACAGAGACAGAGACAGAGACAGAGACAGAGACAGAGACAGAGACAGAGACAGAGACAGAGACAGAGACAGAGACAGAGAGAGAGAGAGAGAGAGAGAGAGAGAGAGAGAGCGCGACAATGTACTTGCCTCACGATAATAAACCTTTTGAAATGTATCCCACGTTGTAATTTTCTACGTCACCCACCAACGCATGTACCAGGTCGTATTCTGTTGAATAAAAACATTTATGTCCTGTCGAAAATAATTTCTTTTTTGTTCAAGCATCCCCCTAACCCATCCTCGGTATGAGACCATCCCTACCGCGCGCAGCACACAGAAACCTATTTTACCCACCATATCTGTGAAAGCGAATCACCTGACAATCAACGCTGCGACCACAGTCGGTATAGTAGTAACCTCACATACCTACCCCTCCGTCACACCCCGCTGCACATACCGCCACTAGCCACCGCTACCCCCACCACCGATCCCCCAAAACTGTACCCCCACCACCAATTCCCCATACGGCCCCGCCGAGACAGTCTGCCTCGCCAGACATCACCTATACACCGCACCCAGGATGACGTCATCAGTCGTCTCCCGGTAAGCTACCTTTACTACTCATATTCATCGTGGAATTGATCGATTTCTCTTTATTTTGAAGTAATAAGCCCCGAGACGTGTGAGCTATGTTACTGAAAAGGAGCCTGAGTCATTATCCGCTAACATCAAGCGAATAAAGATAAAATCGATGCTCCGAACGGTTTTCACATATTCTGTCAGACATTGCTGAGATCATTCGCTCAAATTCGTTTTCGATTTCATCTCACTTGTGGTCAGAGCGAATGGATCACTTGATCGGTGCTCGAAGACACAAGTTTAATCATAGAATCAGTCTTTACGCGACAAAGACGAAATCGACGTCCGGTTTGATTTTTCGGCATAAGTTGTAACTCTCTTCGAACATAATCATTATTGAATTGATCGATTTCGCTTTATTTTGAGATAATTAGCCCCGAGACGTGTGAGGTAGGTTACTGAAAACGAGCTTGAGTCATTATCCGCTAAGACCAAGAGAATAAAGATGAAATCGATCCTCCGAACGGTTCTTGCATATGGTATCAGCCATTGCTACGATCATTCGCCCAAAGTCTTTTTCGATTTCATCTTCTTTCCGGTCAGAGCGAATGGGTCACTTGACCGGTGCTCGAAGATACGAATTTAATCATAGAATCATTCTTTTCGCGACAACGATGAAATCGATGTCTGGCTTAATTTTTCGGCATGAGTAGTAACTCTCTTTGAACATACTCATAATTGAATTTATAGATTTCCCTTTATTTTGAGATAATAAACCCCGGGACGCGTGAGGTACGTTACTGAAAACGAGCCTGAGTTATTATCCGCTAACACCAAGACAATAAAGATGAAATCGATGCTCCGAAGGTTTTTCGCATATTCTGTCAGATATTGCTAAGATCATTTGCCCAAATTTGTTTTCGATTTCATCTTATTTCCTGTCAGAGCTAATGGATTATTTGATCGGTGCTCGAAGATATAAGTTTAATAATGTAATCATTATTTTCGCGACAAAGACGAAATCGACGTCCGGCTTGATTTTTCGTTATGAGTGGTAACTCTCTTCGAGCATAATCATAATTGAATTTATCGATTTCAATTTATTTTGAGGTAATAAGCCCCGAGACGTGTGAGGTGCGGTAATGAAAGGGAGCCTGAGTCATTATCCGCTGACACCAAGATAATACAGATGAAATCGATGCTCCGAACCGTTTTCGCATATTCTGTAAGATATTGCCAACATTATTCGGCCAAATTCGTTTTCGATTTCATCTTATTTCCGATCAGAGCGAATGGATCATTTGATCGGTGCTCGGAGATACAAGTTTAATCATAGAATCATTTTTAACGCGACAAAGACAAAATCAACGTCCGGCTTGATTTATCGGCATGAGTTGTAACCCTCTGCGAACATATTCATCATGGCATTGATCGATTTCGCTTTATTTTGAAGTAATAAGCCCCGAGACGTGTGAGCTATATTACTGAAAAGGAGCCTGAGTCATTATCCGCTAACATCAAGCGAATAAAGATAAAATCGATGCTCCGAACGGTTTTCACATATTCTGTCAAACATTGCTGAGATCATTCGCTCAAATTCGTTTTCGATTTCATGTCACTTCTGGTCAGAGCGAATGGATCACTTGATCGGTGCTCGAAGATACGAATTTAATCATAGAATCATTCTTTTCGCGACAAAGACGAAATCGATGTCTGGCTTAATTTTTCGGCATGAGTAGTAACTCTCTTCGAACATACTCATCAATGAATGTATCCACCTTGCTTTATTTTGAGGTAATAAGCCCCGAGACGTGTGAGGTACGTTACGGAAAAGGAGCCTGAGTCATTATCCGCTAACATCAAGCGAATAAAAGTGAAATCGATGCTCCGAACGGTTTTCACATATTATGTCAGACATTGCTGAGATCATTCGCCCAAATTCGTTTTCGATTTCATCTTATTTCCGGTCAGAGCTAATGGATCACTTGATGGGTGCTCAAAGGTACAAGTTTAATCATAGAATCATTCTTCACGCGACAAAGACGAAATCGACGTTCGGCTTGATATTTCGGCATGAGTTGTAACTCTCTTCGAGCATACTCATAATTGAATTTATAGATTTCCCTTTATTTTGAGATAATAAACCCCGGGAAGCGTGAGGTACGTTACTGAAAACGAGCCTGAGTTATTATCCGCTAACACCAAGACAATAAAGATGAAATCGATGCTCCGAAGGGTTTTCGCATATTCTGTCAGATATTGCTAAGATCATTGGCCCAAATTTGTTTTCGATTTCATCTTATTTCCTGTCAGAGCTAATGGATTATTTGATCGGTGCTCGAAGATATAAGTTTAACAATGTTATCATTATTTTCGCGACAAAGACGAAATGGACGTCCGGCTTGATTTTTCGTTATGAGTGGTAACTCTCTTCGAGCATAATCATGATTGAATTTATCGATTTCATTTTATTTTGAGGTAATAAGCCCCGAGACGTGTGAGGTGCGGTAATGAAAGGGAGCCTGAGTCATTATCCGCTGACACCAAGATAATACAGATGAAATCGATGCTCCGAACCGTTTTCGCATATTCTGTCAGATATTGCCAAGATTATTCGGCCAAATTCGTTTTCGATTTCATCTTATTTCCGGTCAGAGCGAATGGATCATTTGATCGGTGCTCGAAGATACAAGTTTAATCATAGAATCATTCTTAACGCGACAAAGACAAAATCAACGTCTGGCTTGATTTATCGGCATGAGTTGTAGCCCTCTGCGAACATATTCATCATGGAATTGATCGATTTCCCTTTATTTTGAAGTAATAAGCCTCGAGACGTGTGAGCTATATTACTGAAAAGGAGCCTGAGTCAATATCCGCTAACATCAAGCGAATAAAGATAAAATCGATGCTCCGAACGGTTTTCACATATTCTGTGAAACATTGCTGAGATCATTCGCTCAAATTCGGTTTCGATTTCATGTCACTTCTGGTCAGAGCGAATGGATCACTTGATCGGTGCTCGAAGATACAAGTTTAATCATAGAATCATTCTTTACGCGACAAAGACGAAATCGACGTCCGGTTTGATTTTTCGGCATAAGTTGTAACTCTCTTCGAACATAATCATTATTGAATTGATCGATTTAGCTTTATTTTGAGATAATTAGCCCCGAGACGTGTGAAGTACGTTACTGAAAACGAGCTTGAGTCATTATTCGCTAACACCAAGAGAATAAAGATAAAATCGATCCTCCGAACGGTTTTTGCATATGCTATCAGTCATTCCTACGATCATTCGCCCAAATTCTTTTTCGATTTCATCTTATTTCCGGTCAAAGCGAATGGGTCACTTGACCGGTGCCCGAAGATACAAATTTAATCATAGAATCATTCTTTTTGCGACAACGACGAAATCGATGTCTGGCTTAATTTTTCGGCATGAGTAGTAACTCTCTTTGAACATACTCATCATTGAATGTATCCACCTTGCTTTATTTTGAGGTAATAAGCCCCGAGACGTGTGAGGTACGTTACGGAAAAGGAGCCTGAGTCATTATCCGCTAACATCAAGCGAATAAAAGTTAAATCGATGCTCCGAACTGTTTTCACATATTCTGTCAGACATTGCTGAGATCATTCGCCCAAATTCGTTTTCGATTTCATCTTATTTCCGGTCAGAGCTAATGGATCACTTGATGGGTGCTCGAAGGTACAAGTTTAATCATAGAATCATTCTTCACGCGACAAAGACGAAATCGACGTCCGGCTTGATATTTCGGCATGAGTTGTAACTCTCTTCGAGCATACTCATAATTGAATTTATAGATTTCCCTTTATTTTGAGATAATAAACCCCGGGACGCGTGAGGTACGTTACTGAAAACGAGCCTGAGTTATTATCCGCTAACACCAAGACAATAAAGATGAAATCGATGCTCCGAAGGTTTTTCGCATATTCTGTCAGATATTGCTAAGATCATTCGCCCAAATTTGTTTTCGATTTCATCTTATTTCCTGTCAGAGCTAATGGATTATTTGATCGGTGCTCGAAGATATAAGTTTAATAATGTAATCATTATTTTCGCGACAAAGACGAAATCGACGTCCGGCTTGATTTTTCGTTATGAGTGGTAACTCTCTTCGAGCATAATCATAATTGAATTTATCGATTTCAATTTATTTTGAGGTAATAAGCCCCGAGACGTGTGAGGTGCGGTAATGAAAGGGAGCCTGAGTCATTATCCGC
Source organism: Ophion slaviceki (assembly GCA_944452715.1). Lineage (NCBI taxonomy): Eukaryota > Metazoa > Arthropoda > Insecta > Hymenoptera > Ichneumonidae > Ophion > Ophion slaviceki. The sequence continues at coordinate 21,732 of CALYCA010000363.1, read as the reverse complement.
TGACACCAAGATAATACAGATGAAATCGATGCTCCGAACCGTTTTCGCATATTCTGTAAGATATTGCCAACATTATTCGGCCAAATTCGTTTTCGATTTCATCTTATTTCCGGTCAGAGCGAATGGATCATTTGATCGGTGCTCGGAGATACAAGTTTAATCATAGAATCATTTTTAACGCGACAAAGACAAAATCAACGTCCGGCTTGATTTATCGGCATGAGTTGTAACCCTCTGCGAACATATTCATCATGGCATTGATCGATTTCGCTTTATTTTGAAGTAATAAGCCCCGAGACGTGTGAGCTATATTACTGAAAAGGAGCCTGAGTCATTATCCGCTAACATCAAGCGAATAAAGATAAAATCGATGCTCCGAACGGTTTTCACATATTCTGTCAAACATTGCTGAGATCATTCGCTCAAATTCGTTTTCGATTTCATGTCACTTCTGGTCAGAGCGAATGGATCACTTGATCGGTGCTCGAAGATACGAATTTAATCATAGAATCGTTCTTTTCGCGACAAAGACGAAATCGATGTCTGGCTTAATTTTTCGGCATGAGTAGTAACTCTCTTCGAACATACTCATCAATGAATGTATCCACCTTGCTTTATTTTGAGGTAATAAGCCCCGAGACGTGTGAGGTACGTTACGGAAAAGGAGCCTGAGTCATTATCCGCTAACATCAAGCGAATAAAAGTGAAATCGATGCTCCGAACGGTTTTCACATATTATGTCAGACATTGCTGAGATCATTCGCCCAAATTCGTTTTCGATTTCATCTTATTTCCGGTCAGAGCTAATGGATCACTTGATGGGTGCTCAAAGGTACAAGTTTAATCATAGAATCATTCTTCACGCGACAAAGACGAAATCGACGTCCGGCTTGATATTTCGGCATGAGTTGTAACTCTCTTCGAGCATACTCATAATTGAATTTATAGATTTCCCTTTATTTTGAGACAATAAACCCCGGGAAGCGTGAGGTACGTCACTGAAAACGAGCCTGAGTTATTATCCGCTAACACCAAGACAATAAAGATGAAATCGATGCTCCGAAGGGTTTTCGCATATTCTGTCAGATATTGCTAAGATCATTGGCCCAAATTTGTTTTCGATTTCATCTTATTTCCTGTCAGAGCTAATGGATTATTTGATCGGTGCTCGAAGATATAAGTTTAATAATGTTATCATTATTTTCGCGACAAAGACGAAATGGACGTCCGGCTTGATTTTTCGTTATGAGTGGTAACTCTCTTCGAGCATAATCATGATTGAATTTATCGATTTCATTTTATTTTGAGGTAATAAGCCCCGAGACGTGTGAGGTGCGGTAATGAAAGGGAGCCTGAGTCATTATCCGCTGACACCAAGATAATACAGATGAAATCGATGCTCCGAACCGTTTTCGCATATTCTGTCAGATATTGCCAAGATTATTCGGCCAAATCCGTTTTCGATTTCATCTTATTTCCGGTCAGAGCGAATGGATCATTTGATCGGTGCTCGAAGATACAAGTTTAATCATAGAATCATTCTTAACGCGACAAAGACAAAATCAACGTCTGGCTTGATTTATCGGCATGAGTTGTAACCCTCTGCGAACATATTCATCATGGAATTGATCGATTTCGCTTTATTTTGAAGTAATAAGCCTCGAGACGTGTGAGCTATATTACTGAAAAGGAGCCTGAGTCAATATCCGCTAACATCAAGCGAATAAAGATAAAATCGATGCTCCGAACGGTTTTCACATTTTCTGTCAAACATTGCTGAGATCATTCGCTCAAATTCGGTTTCGATTTCATGTCACTTCTGGTCAGAGCGAATGTATCACTTGATCGGTGCTCGAAGATACAAGTTTAATCATAGAATCATTCTTTACGCGACAAAGACGAAATAGACGTCCGGTTTGATTTTTCGGCATAAGTTGTAACTCTCTTCGAACATAATCATTATTGAATTGATCGATTTCGCTTTATTTTGAGATAATTAGCCCCGAGACGTGTGAAGTACGTTACTGAAAACGAGCTTGAGTCATTATTCGCTAACACCAAGAGAATAAAGATAAAATCGATCCTCCGAACTGTTTTTGCATAGGCTATCAGTCATTCCTACGATCATTCGCCCAAATTCTTTTTCGATTTCATCTTCTTTACGGTCAGAGCGAATGGGTCACTTGACGAGTGCTCGAAAATACAAATTTAATCATGGAATCATTCTTTTCGCGACAAAGACGAAATCGATGTCTGGCTTAATTTTTCGGCATGAGTAGTAACTCTCTTCGAACATACTCATCATTGAATGTATCCACCTTGCTTTATTTTGAGGTAATAAGCCCCGAGACGTGTGAGGTACGTTACGGAAAAGGAGCCTGAGTCATTATCCGCTAACATCAAGCGAATAAAAATGAAATTGATGCTCCGAACGGGTTTCACATATTCTGTCAGACATTGCTGAGATCATTCGCCCAAATTCGTTTTCGATTTCATCTTATTTCCGTTCAGAGCTAATGCATCATTTGATCGTTGCTCGAAGATACAATTTTAATAATAGAATCATGATTTTCGCGACAAAGACGAAATCGATGTCTGGCTTGATTTTTCGGCATGAGTTGTAACTCTCTTCGAACATACTCATCATTGAATTTATCGATTATGCTTTATTTTAAGATAATAAGCTCCGAGACGTGTGAGGTACGTTACTGAAAACGTGCCTCAGTCATTATCCGCTAACATCGAGTGAATAAAGATGAAATCGATGCTCCGCACAGTTTTCGCATATTCTGTCAGCCATTGCTCAGATCATTCGCCTAAATTCGTTTTCGATTTCATCCTACTTCCGGTCAGAGCTAATGGATGATTTGACCGGCGCTGAAAGACACAAGTTTAATAACAGGATCATTCTTTACGCGATAAAGACGAAATCGACGTCCGGCTTGATTTTTCGTCATGAGTGGTAACTCTCTTTGAGCATACTCATAATTGAATTTATCGATTTAATTTTATTTTGAGGTAATAAGCCCCGAGACGTGTGGGGTGCGATAATGAAAGGGAACCTGAGTCATCAGCCGCTGACACCAAGATAATAAAGATGAAATCGATGTTCCGAACGGTTTTTGCATATTCCATCAGATATTGCTAAGATCATTCGCCCAAATTCGTTTTCGATTTCATCTTACTTCCGGTCAGACCGAATGGATCACTTGATCGGTGCTCGAAGGAACAAGTTTAATCATAGAATTATTCTTCACGCGTCAAAGACGAAATCGACGTCCGGCTTGATATTTCGGCATGAGTTGTAACTCTCTTCGAGCATACTCATAATTGAATTTATAGATTTCCCTTTATTTTGAGATAATAAACCCCGAGACGCGTGAGGTACGTTACTGAAAACGAGCCTGAGTTATCATCCGCTAACAACAAGACAATAAAGATGAAATCGATGCTCCGAACGGTTTTCGCATATTCTGTCAGATATTGCTAAGATCATTCGCCCAAATTTGTTTTCGATTTCATCTTATTTCCTGTCAGAGCTAATAGATTATTTTATCGGAGCTCGAAGATATAAGTTTAATAATGTAATCATTATTTTTGCGACAAAGACGAAATCGACGTCCGGCTTGATATTTCGGCATGAGTTGTAACTCTCTTCGAGCATACTCATAATTGAATTTATAGATTTCCCTTTATTTTGAGATAATAAACCCCGAGACGCGTGAGGTACGTTACTGAAAACGAGCCTGAGTTATCATCCGCTAACAACAAGACAATAAAGATGAAATCGATGCTCCGAACGGTTTTCGCATATTCTGTCAGATATTGCCAAGATTATTCGGCCAAATTCGTTTTCGATTTCATCTTATTTCCGGTCAGAGCGAATGGGTCACTTGACCGGTGCTCGAAGATACAAATTTAATCATAGAATCATTCTTTTCGCGACAAAGAAGAAATCGATGTCTGGCTTAATTTTTCGGCATGAGTAGTAACTCTCTTCGAACATACTCATCATTGAATATATCCACCTTGCTTTATTTTTTGGTACTAAGTCCCAAGACGTGTGAGGTACGTTACGGAATAGGAGCCTGAGTCATTATCCGCTAACATCAAGCGAATAAAAATGAAATCGATGCTCCGAACGGTTTTCACATATTCTGTCAGACATTGCAGAGATCATTCGCCCAAATTCTTTTTCGATTTCATCTTATCTCCGGTCAGAGCTAATGGATCATTTGATCGTTGCTCGAAGATACAATTTTAATAATAGAATCATTCTTTTCGCGACAAAGACGAAATCGATGTCTGGCTTGATCTTTCGGCATGAGTTGTAACTCTCTTCGAACATACTCATCATTGAATTTATCGATTTTGCTTTATTTTGAGATAATAAGCCCCGATACGTGTGAGGTACGTTACTGAAAACGGGCCTCAGTCATTATCCGCTAACATCTAGCGAATAAAGATGAAATCGGTGCTCCGAATTTTTTTCGCATGTTCTGTCAGCCATTGCTCAGATTATTCGCCTTAATTCGTTTTCGATTTCATCTTACTTCCGTTCAGAGCTAATGGATGATTTGACCGGCGCTCAAAGATACGAGTTTAATAATAGGATTATTCTTTACGCGACAAAGACGAATTCGACGTCCGGCTTGATTTTTCGGCATGAGTGGTAAGTCTCTTCGAGCATACTTATAATTGAAGTTATCGATTTCATTTTATTTTGAGGTAATAAGCCCCGAGACGCGTGAGGTACGTTAATGAAGGGGAGCCTGAGTCATTATCCGCTAACACCAAAAGAATAAAGATAAAATCGATCCTCCAAACGGTTTTTGCATATGCTATCAGCCATTGCTACGATCATTCGCCCAAATTCTCTTTTGATTTCATCTTATTTCCGGTCAGAACGCAGGGGTCACTTTACCGGTGCTCGAAGATACAAGTTTAATCATAGAATCATTCTTTTCGCGACAAAGACGAAATCGTCGTCCGGCTTGATTTTTCGGCATGAGTTGTAACTCTCTTCGACCATACTCATCATTGAATTGATCGATTTTGCTTTATTTTGAGATAATAAGCCCCGAGACGTGTGAGGTACGTTACTGAAAACGGGCCTCAGTCATTATCCGCTAACATACAGCGAATAAAGATGAAATCGATGCTCCGATCAGTTTTCGCATATTCTGTCAGCCATTGCTCAGATCATTCACCTAAATTCGTTTTCGATTTCATCTTACTTCCGGTTAGAGCTAATGGATGATTTGACCGGCGCTCAAAGACACAAGTTTAATAATAGGATAATTCTTTACGCGACAAAGACGAAATGGATGTCCGGCTTGATTTTTCGGCATGAGTTGTTGCCTCTTCGAACACACTCATCATTGAATTTATCGATTTCATTTTTTTTCTACATCGAGCATCGATCAAAAGATCCATTCGCTCTGACCGGATATGAGATGAAATCGATAACGTTCCTCAACGTACCTCACGAATGACCTCAAAATAAAGCAAAATCAATCATTTCAATGATGAATATATTCGAAGAGAGTTACAGCTCATGCCGAAAAATCAAGCCAGACGTCGAATTCGTCTTTGTTGCGGAAATAATGATTCTATGATTATACTTGTATCTTCGAGCACCGGTCAAGTGACCCATTCGCTCTGACCGGAAATACGACGAAATCGAAAATGAACTTGGGCGAATGATCGTAGCAATGGCTGATAGCATATGCAAAAATCGTTCGGAGGGTCAATGTCATCTTTATTCTCTTGGTGTTAACGGATTATGACTCAAGCTCGTTTTCAGTAACGTACCTCACACGTCTCGGGGCTAATTATCTCAAAATAAAGGGAAATCGATTAATTCAATAATGCTTATGTTCGAAGAGAGTTACAACTTATGACGAAAAATCAAACCGGACGTCGATTTCGTCTTCGTCGCGTAAAGAATGATTCTATGATTAAACTTGTATCTTCGAGCACCGATCAAGTGATCCATTCGCTCTGACCAGAAGTGAGATGAAATCAAAAACGAATTTGAGCGAATGATCTTAGCAACATCTGATAGAATATGTGAAAACCGTTTGGAGCATCGATTTCATCTTTATTATCTTGGTGTCAGCGGATAATGACTCAGGCTCCGTTTCATTAACGCACTTCACACGTCTCGGGGCTTATTACCTCAAAATAAAATGAAATCGATAAGTTCAATGGTGAGTATGTTCGAAGAGGGTTACAACTTCTGCCGAAAAATCAAACCGGACGTCGATTTCGTCTTTGTCGCGTAAAGAGTGATTCTATGATTAAACTTGTATCTTCGAGCACCAATCAAATAATCCATCAGCTCTGATCGGAAATAAAATGAAATCAAAAACGAATTTGGGCGAATAATCTTAGCAATATCTGACAGAATATGCGAAAACCGTTCGGAGCATCGATTTCGTCTTCAGTCGCTTGATGTTAGCAGATAATGACTGAGGCTCCTTTTCCGTAACGTACCTCACACATCTCGGGCCATATTACGACAAAATAAAGCAGAGTCGATAAATTCAATGATAAGTATGTTCGAAGAGAGTTACAACCTCATGCCGAAAAGTCAAGCCAGACGTCGATTTAGTCTTTGTCGCAAAAATAATGATCCTATTATTAGACTTGTATTTTTGAGCAATGGTCAAATGATCCAGTAGCTCTGACCGGAAATAAGATAAAATCGAAAACGAATTTGGGCGAATAATCTCAGAAATGTCTGACAGAATATGCGAAAACCGTTCGGAGCATCGATTTCACTTTATTCGCTTGATGTTAGCGGATAACGACTCAGGCTCCTTTTTAATAACATACCTCAAACGTCTCGGGGCTCATGACTTCAAAATAAAGCGAAATCGATCAATTCAATAATGAATATATTCGAAGAGGGTTACACCTCATGCCGAAAAATCAAGCCGGACGTCGATTTCGTCTTTGCCGCGTAAAGAATGATTCCGTGATTAAACTTGTATTTTCGAGCAACAATCAAATGATCCATTCGCTCTGACCAGAAATAAGATGAAATCAAAAACGAATTTGGCCGAATGATCTTGGCAATATCTGTTAGAATATGAGAAAACCATTCAGAGCATCGTTTCCGTCTTTATTCAATTGATGTTAGCGGATAACGACTCAGGCTCCTTTTTAGTAACGTACCTCACACGTCTCGGGGCTCATCACCGGAAAATTAAGCGAAATCGATAAAATCAATTATGAGTATGTTCGATGAAAGTTACAGCTCATGCCGAAAAATCTAGCCAGACGTCGATTTCGTCTTTGTCGCGTAAAGAAGGATACTGCGATTCAACTTGTATCCTCGCACAGAAGAGAAAAATTTCGCATACAGAGAAAAATTTACAGATGGGATTTTTTTGTCATTTTCCTCACAACTTCACATCGAATACTTCACTTCTTAACTTACCGTTCCTTGACACACTTCCATTTGGCCCGGACTTTGACACACTGGGTAATTTTGACCCGGGTAGTACTTCATCCACCTGCCCTTAACAACTTATCGGTCGGTTCTTATTGAAACTAATTCGGGATACACTTTAAACAATTCTTCATACGTCTGCGTAATTAAAATTCGTAAAATGTAAAATTGAATTGCTGTTAAAAATGATGGAAAACTTTCGTTTATGGAAAAGTGAGCATTTTATTTCAAATCTGTCCTCGTCAACATTATCCATTGTGTCAAGGAAGGTTTAACAAATCTCGAAAAAAAAGCTTTTTTTTTCCGAGACGAAAAAAATGCCGCATTTGAAAGCTATTTCTATTTGAAAAGGGTTTCAACATGTGCAACTGTTTTTCCAGTTATACCGCTAGCGTATGACCGTTTACAATGCTCTTCCATGGACATGAGTTTCATTAAAATCGAAGGCGGGCACTAAAGCGGCGTTTTTTGTTAGAATCGACGAGAGGGAATGAACGGAAAAACAAAAGTATGCGCAAAGATGAAAGAGGACGAGAGAGAAGATAGATATTTCTTAATGAGCGATAGGCGATTGGAGACGCTCATTAAATAATAGAGAACGAAAGTGCGACAAATGGGGATCGACGACATTCGAAAAAACAAGTCACGCTCAGTCGCGCGGCTCGGCTCACGCTCTGAACTTGCGTACCCAAGATGACAGAAAATAATAGCAGACAATACGCGAAACGTCAAATTGGCCGGGCAAGCAAGACATATGCCTATCTAGCTTGCCGTCACCTCCTACGTATCTCGCGCTCAGACCGCGCCCTCGAGTGGCGTCGTCGTCAAGGGCAAAACTATTAGCCGGAGACAAAAAAGCCTTGACAGTTATGCTCGTGGCACCCCGCTGAACCCGCCAGTTCCAGGTGTACAGGTTATTATGAATCACCCTGTATAGATATACTCGTATGCCATGAAATTATAAACTTTACAATGCGATATATCGAAAACTATTTCTAGTCGTCAGAAATCCGTTAACGGTTTCTCTTAGGATAATGAGAGGAAGTTCGGTGCAAAATTTCAGCTCAATCAGAGGAGTATGCTTTTCGGAACTTCACCCAAAACGAGCGAGTTATTTTTACAGCCTAAATGGACCAAAAAAATTGTCGTTAAACTTTAATGTCACGAATAAAATCATCGGCACAAAAGTAAGGAACGAACAAACGATGGATTCTGTAAGTGTTAAAGAGGCTAAGTAGGTGGTAGGGCGCTCGACACTAGAACGAAAGGCGCAGGTTCAATCCCGATGAAAGGTAAAAACTTGAACAACGCAGAAAGCGTTTTTAATGCAATTATTCTATGTACATGGACTATGTACATAGCTTTTCTTATGCTTTCTATGTAAAGCATAAGAAAACAAAAAGTTACTACTAGAATTTTTATATTCATAATTTGTCAATTTTTTGTTTTTCATTTCCGGCCGAAGAGTCGGCAGCCGTTGCTGGGCCAATATGGGCGTATGATAGTTGGCCAAGTCTTAGCAGCCATTCATGGTTTACCATTACCAACCATGAATGGCGCAGATCTGGCCCGTTTACATAGCCATTACCCCGCCATCGTTTGTTCTTTGGCAACCAGTCGTGGGCCATTACTGTGCCGATTGTAAAACCCTATTTGGAGTGTATATATTATTTTTAATTTTAAGCGTAGCATCACCCGCTGGGGTGTTATTAGCGATGGAATCTGTTGTCTCGTACGCTATCGTCATTAAGATAGGGTACCTTACATTGATATATCGGTGTGTATGTCAAACCACGCAATTTGCGTCACGGTAGGTACCGGGAGTACCTTATATCCACTGCCCATAAATATTCGACTATATTCGTTTAAAACCATCAAATATATATCAGCAGTAAAATGGAGATATATATTTTTTCGCTAGCAAGACGACGGCCAAAATCTATGTGACTAATTATATGGCATTTAATGTGTAAAAGTTATGTGATCAAGTTTATATTTTTATATAACTATAAGTTATGTAAATAAACTAAGATTTCAAGTTTCGTATGGTCTCGGAGTACATCACTGATTACTAGTATCTGATCAACCCATATTCCTAAGATCGAGACATCGGGCAATTTAATGTTTTTTAACTTGAGAGTTGAGTAGTGGAGACGACAAGATACTTCACCGCGTTTTTTTTTTCTTAACCATGTACGCCAAGTCGTTGCACAGCATTCCCAGTGTACTCGTGTGGTACATACGTTGAACTCTTATATAATGGTGATATTAATTTTGTGTTATAATAGTAATATCAAGTTTTTTTCATTTCAAATAAAATATTTGGAAAAATATTATTCCGGAAACAGTTATGTGTACAACATGTCTAGTAAACTGGCTTGGCTAGTTGAAAAAATCATATCCCACTTTTTTGTACATTTGATTAATAAAACAAATAGATTAAAACCATTGCTTGAATTAAAATAAAAAATAATTATAAGGTAATTCAGAATGGTTGTACACCTAAGTCAAAATAAGCGATAATGCTTTTGAGGGGGTTTTTTGGATAAAGTTCCGAAAAGCCCATTCCGCTTTTTTTCTTGAAATTTTGTATACTTATGTATTTTGACTCACTGAACACGAAAATAACGATCAAAATTGGCGCTAATTTGATTTTCAAGATAAAAAGCTGGAAAAAAACGGATTTGTGTAGTTTTTCATTTTATTTTAACAAATGTTGATCGTAGAGGAAAATGTCTTCTACGAAAGTTGTAGCCCATCGAAAGACTGATAATTTATGTTCTATACAAATTTTGTCTTAAATAATTATTTTCTAAGAAAATGGGATAATGCTCCAATAAGTTAATTTTGCTAAACTCCATTAGTTTCGATATTATCTACTTACATACTTTACTGGATATGGGCCCAAATGAACCCAAATAAAACAAACCCGAACAAACTCGGGTATGTTGAATTGTGAGGTGTGTAGTTCACTGGGGTGGGCGCAGGGCACCTCGGATGGGTGTGTGGAATCGCGGGGTGCGTAGAACACTAGGCTGGGCGGAGGGCATCTCGGATGGGTACGTGGTATCGCGAGGTGCGTAGAACACTGGGGTGGGTTTGTTGGGCACCTTGGATGGGTACGTGGAATAGTGAGGTGCGTAGAACACTGGGGTGGGCGCAGGGCACCTCGGATGGGTGCGTAGAATCGTGGGGTGCGTAGAACACCCGGGTGGGTTTGTTGGGCACCTTGGATAACATCGAAACTAATAGAGTTTAGCAAAATATACTTATTGGAGAATTATCCCATTTTCTTGGAAAATAATGATTTAAGACAAAATTTGTATAGAACATAAATTATCAGTTTTTTGATGGGCTACAACTTTCGTAAAAGACATTTTCCTCTACGATCAACATTTGTTAAAATAAAATAAAAAACTCCAAAAATCCGTTTTTTTTTCAGTTTTTATCTTGAAAATCAAATTTGCGCCACTTTTAATTATCATATTCGTATTCAGCGAGTAATAATACATCAGTATACAAAATTTCAAAGAAAAAAACGGTATGGGCTTTTCGAAACTACACCCGATTTTTTTTATTACTTGGCGTTCATTATTTACTTTTTTAAAGTTTTAAAAGGGGTTTCATATCTTCTTGGAAGGGAAAGAATCCTTATTTTCGTTAGCTTCAGTGCAACGAAAACTGAATTTTAAATTCACTATTTATTGCTTTCAATTACTTTAAGTGAACAATTGAATAGAACAACAATTGAATTAAACGACTAATAATTGTGGATTTGTTCACATCCATTGTTTGGAGTGAAAAAAAACCCAAACTAAGATTGGGCCTGTGCGGCTCATCACTCCCGTTATCAAACATTCCCACATGTATAAAATGTGCGTGTGACTTTGTTTCGGTTTGCTTGGTAACAGAAGTGGCGACCCGCAGAGACCTAATCCTGGTTTGGGTTTGTTCTGGGTATTTTACACACCCAAGCATTCTCACGGCTACATACATCCAGACACTTACACTAGGGATGTGGAAGACTTTACCTCCTCGTGGTACATTCTGCATAGCGCTAAAATGGTAAAAAATTGCATTCTAGCCTAAAAATTATGAACGTGTTAAAAAAACTCTTTCTATAAAAGTTGTTAGTTATGCGCTGACAATTTTGTGGTGAACAAAAATTGTTGGTCGCATTTAAATAAAAATGTCGGCCATCTTAACATCGCCGTTGTGAATGTTGGACTAAAAGTTTTATTATACACAATACTTGATCCGAGCAGGATTTTCGAGATATATCAGGTGGAAGATTAAAATGGGACACCCGGTATGTATATATATATACAGTGGAACCTCGATACAACGAATCTGTAGAGAACTTTGTTATATCGAGTTCTCGTTATATCGAGGTTTCGTTATATTGAGATCATGTTCTTTAAGGCGTCTGGCCACCTTGGCCGATCGAAAAATGGGTATACCCATGTACGTATTGCAAACTGGCTTGGTATTGGCACTGTACTGATGCCAGAACTGCCAATACTGGCAAGCTACCAAGGGCCAAGCCTTGCCCAAATCGGAATCAGTATTGAGACAACGTTGGTTTGTTAACACCTGTCCAACTTATGGCGGCGTGAATCGGCCCGACCTTGTTTACGGATATTGGCTCAGAATAAGTGCCCAGTTTTGGGCCAGATATCATTGCCAGTCTTGAGACAAACCCTAAATCAGTACTTTGCCGGCACATGCCCGTGTATAGACTGGGGACTTGACTTAGTATTGGCTCAGTACTGATGCCAGAGCTGCTAATACTGGCGGGCTACCAAGGGCCAAGCCTTGCCCAAGTCGGAATCAGTATTGAGACAACTTTGGCTTGTTAACACCTGTCCAACTTATAGTGCCGTGATTCGACCCGACACTGCTTACGGGTATTGGCTCCGTATAAGTACCCAGTTTTGGGCCAGATATTGTAGCCACTCTTGAGACAAACCGTAAATCAGTACTTTGCCGGTACATGCCCATGTATAGACTGGAAACTTGGCTCAGTACTGTCGCCAGTACTGGCTGGATAATGAATGCCAATATTGGGTCAGATCGTGTAAACAATACTGGCCCAATTCTGAAATGATAACACCGGTCCTACGCTTGCCAAGCGTTGGCACAGTATTGGTGACTAGTACCGGCTGCCAATATTGGGCCAGAGTTGCGGCGTGTTCCCGGTCACCGGCATCAGATAAATATCGGCTGGTTGTCGAAAATATTTTCGCCGCAGTGGTTTTTTTCCCTATCGTATCTAAAAAAATATCTGAAATCAAAATATTTTATTTCATTGCACCCAGTTCTTAAGATTATATAAGTAAAAATTTGAAAAATATTTACTATTCATGCGTTTGTACGTTATTGTCGCACTGAAGGATTTTTTTCGTTATACCGTTCGCGCCTGGTTTCCCCGTGGCCGAGTATTTTTCCTGCACCGCCTTCGATATCAGGCCAGCGATCACATTGCGGATAACACCTCCCATGTGCGAATGTCGGTATTGCGCCAGAGTTGCCAATACGGCCCAGAGTTGTGCAAGTTCTGGCGAGCGACTCTCAGTTGGCGGTACTGCCCCAGTATTGGAAACCGAACGTATCAGTACCGTCCCAGTCTGGCTTACTGAGTCTTGGGTGAAGTACTGCCCCAGTATTGGTAAACAATTTTATCAGTGCGGTGCCAGTCCTGGTAACTAAAGCTGGTTGGATGTACTGCCCCAGCACTGGCAACTGAAAGTTTCAATACCGTGCCGGTCTTGATTTCCGATTCTTGGGTTAAGTACTGTCCTAGTATTGGTAAACAATTTTATTAGTACAGTGTCAGTCTCGGTAACCAAGGTTGGTTGAGTCTCGGCAGGAAGTACTGCCCCAGCATTGGCAACGGTACCATGCCAGTATTGGTTAACGAGTCTTGGGTTAAGTACTGCCCCAGTATTGGTAAATAATTTTATTACTTCTGTAGTGTCGGTAACTGCGAATAGCACATTACCGGCACAGGGAGCCACCGGTACCAGCGACCTCGCGTTGCTACCGGGGCAGTCTCCCTCCGGCCGTCTTACAAGGCTGACATACAAGTAGTAATGGCAACCAATGTACTCATTCACTTTTTGTTACAATAAATAAGTAAAGTGTACATAGCTTGGTGATTCTGCGACCTTACCGTTTTCCACGTCCATGCCTCCACGTTCGGACACAACAAACTGGCGACGAGGATTCGAAACGGAGTCACGCACGTATCGAAACGTTGCACGTGGCATGGAAACCAGCAGTTATTAGGGGCAATAAGTGCATGAGCGGAAAAATAAAAAGAGGAGAAAGCCTACGTGATTCGGGGAGAGGAACGACGGATCGAGAGAACCACCATCAAGAGGGTGAGACGAATCGCAAAATACGTGCATTCCTACCCATTGTTTCGACATGCAAAATCGGACGAGTCCATGTCTCCGAAACTGAGGGGAGGCAGGTACAAAAATTTGGACGGGTCCAAGTAAAACGAAAAATGAGGGAGCCGCACCGGTATTGAGAGTGGACGAACCCATCACGTACGTTGGACCACGTGGTGTATATCACGTGGGAACCAAGCTCGCCGCACCGTCGCGAGCGAGCAAAGCCACACACACTGCGATTCTTGTCTCCCCCCCTCCCTCGCCGTACTAATACGGACGAGAAACTGAACCACACGCATCATATCCAATCCGAATCACACGACGGAGCACACAGACAGACACGATGACGACAACAACCGCAACTACATCGACATCGTCTACGGGGGCCACAACTACTACCGTGCAGAGCGTATTCACGATCGAAACGTTCGAAAATTCAAAATTCCAATGGGACCGATGGGTGGAGCGCTTGGAAGGGGCTTTCATCATCTTCAACGTGACCGAGGCTCAACACCGACTCCACTACTTACTCCATTTCATGGGACCGGAGGCTTACGACACGCTGTGCGACAAAGTCGCCCCCGCCAAACCGGTAGGGAAAACATACGAAGAGGTGGTCGAGCTAATGCAGCAGTACTACAGTCCAGCGCCTTTGGAAATCGCAGAGAATTTCCGGTTCCATCAACGAAGACAAGAAGAGGGTGAAAGCGTTCGAGATTTTCTTACGGGATTACAAAAGCTAGCAATTCATTGTAAATTCGGGGAATATTTAAAAACAGCATTACGCAATCAATTCGTGTTCGGTCTTCGTAGCGAGAAAATACAAAATAGATTACTGGAACTCAAAGACCTGAATCTGGATCGCGCGTTTGAGATCGCCGTGGCGATGGAGCTCTCTGCTCGAGACGCCGCGGAGCTGCATCACAGCAGAGCGATACATGCATTAAACGCAAAAGCAAAAAACAAAAAATACACGAAGACGCCACAAAACTCGAGCAGACAAAGCTCCACAGCCACGAGCGATACCAAAAATACTCGGGGAAATTGTTACCGATGCGGGAGTTCTAGTCACTACGCTCATAATTGCGATAAGAAATATATAACTTGTTCTTTTTGCAGTATTAGAGGCCACATTCGCAAAGTTTGCAACAAAGCGAAACGAGCGGCACAAGCGAATCAACTCACGGAGGAATCGGATGTGGATGAGATAGTGGCGTTGGACGAGTTCGCAGAACTCGGTGAGGTCGCCGAGGTCGCGGAAACAGAACACACACAACACCGAGCGAAATTTTTCACTACGCTATGCGTAGATCGCACGGAAATCAAATTCGAGGTCGACAGCGGCGCGACGGTCACAGTCATGAGTGAAAACGATTGCGAAAAGCATTTCCCAGGTTCTATCGTACTACCGACGTCGCTGAAATTGGTATCGTATTGTAAAATGATTTTGAAAGTTCGCGGGTTCATTCCGGTAAAAGTCGTGTATAAGAATCGCGACATTGAATTAAATATCTACGTGATTGAGAACGAACGAGCGCCCCTTCTGGGTAGGGAATGGATTCGACAGTTGCACCTTGATATTTGGGAAAACGAAAAATGGCAGATAAATCACCTCGCGACCGAAGGGATAGTTAGAAGTCTAATCGCGGATTTCCCAGCCGCGTTCGAGAAAGGCATCGGTAAAATCAAGGGAATAACAGCAAGGTTGTACTTGAAAGAGGGGGCGAGGGCTGTATTCAGAAAAGCTAGGCCAGTACCTTTCGCGTTAAAAAAAAATCGAAGAGACGTTGCGAAACCTTGAAGTAGAGGGAGCCTTGACAAAAGTGGACACTTCAGAGTAGGCCACGCCGATTGTTCCGGTTCAAAAAAAAACGGGGGGGTGAGAATCTGCGGGGATTTTAAAATAACAGTTAATCCGAACCTACACATTGACGAGCACCCCCTACCGACAATTGACGAACTATTCGCATCTATGCCAGGAGGAAAAAAATTCTCAAAAATCGACCTAAATAACGCATACTTGCACATGGAAATCCACCCCGACGACCGTCACCTCTTAACATTGAACACACACCGGGGACTGTACCAAAGCAACCGGCTCATGTTTGGCGTCGCATCCGCCCCCGCGATTTGGCAACGCGAAATAGAAACAATTTTACAAGGGATTCCGGGGATTACGGTGTTTTTAGACGATATTCGAATCACGGGGGAAACCGACGAGAAACACCTGGAGAATCTCAGGGAAGTAGTGTCGCGACTCGCGAAACACAATTTGCACATCAATGTAGAGAAATCACAATTTTTCATGGACGAAATTGAATATTGCGGGTATAGAATCGACAAAACCGGTATTCACAAAACCATCGCGAAAATACACGCGGTACAAAACGCCCCGCGACCAACGGATAAAACACAAGTACGATCGTTTATCGGGTTAGTAAATTACTACGGGCGTTTCTTTAAAAATCTAAGTACATTACTATACCCGCTGCATCAGCTACTACACGACGACACGGAATTCGTGTGGACAGACGAGTGCGAAAAAGCTTTCGGTACAGTAAAAGAGAAAATACAATCGACGGACTGCTTGGTACATTTCGACCCGCGTTTACCAATAATCCTAGCGACGGACGCATCTCCGTACGGAGTAGGGGCAGTATTGTCACACAGCTGCGATGACGGGACAGAACGCCCCATACAATTCGCGTCACAGACGCTCTCCAAAACTCAGCGTAAATATTCGCAAATCGACAAAGAAGCGTACGCGATCATCTTCGGGATACGAAAGTTTTACCAATACCTGTACGGACGACGCTTTACCCTGTACACGGATCATAAACCCCTGGTACAAATTTTCAACCCAGACAAGGGGGTGCCGGTACTCACCACGACACGTATGGAACACTACGCGATTTATTTGCAAGCGTTCACGTACGATATCAAATACAAGGACTCGAAATCCAATGCGAACGCGGACGCGATATCACGCTTACCGACCTCCTCGGAGAAATTCGCGATTTGCGACGAACCAGACGTTGTAGAAATCACCCAAATAGAGACCCTTCCGATTACCGTGTCAAGATTAGCTAGCGAAACTAGTAAAGAACCGAATCTTCAAGCCCTGTGCCAGGCCCTTCAAGTAGGCAAAATAGTACAGAAAGAATTTCGTTTCAACATTCCCCAAAACGAATTTTCCGTGCAACAAGGGTGTTTACTCCGAGGACAAAGATTAGTAATACCCAAAACATTAAGAAACGAGGTCCTAGACGAATTACACACGGCGCATTTCGGAGTAAACAAAATGAAAGCACTCGCGAGAAGTTACTGCTGGTGGGAAGGGGTCGACCGCGATATCGAGAATATAGCGCATAACTGCGGGGCGTGTAATGCGTAACGACACGATCCTCCAAAGGTCGACACTCACCCGTGGGAAGAGGCTGAAACACCTTTCGATCGCGTACATAAAGACTACGCAGGACCGTTCTACGGCTCATACTATTTCATACTGATAGACGCATATTCGCGCTGGCCAGAAATTTTCATTACAAAGGACATGTCAACAAAAACAACAACTAAAATCTGTAGGGAAACGTTTGCGCGGTTCGGGGTTCCGCGTGTACTGGTCAGCGACAACGGTAGACAATTCGTGTCGCGCGAATTCGAGCGTTTTCTAGAACAAAATGGGGTAAAGCATAGGTTGACTGCCCCATATCATCCCGCAACAAACGGTTTAGCCGAGCGTTGCGTGCAAACGTTAAAGAAATCTTTGCGCGCCATGAACCCAGAATCGAGTGAGAAAGAACAAGAACTATGTAAATTGTTACTGCAGTACCGCAAAATGCCACATAGTATCACAAATCAATCGCCCGCAGCACTAATGTTTGGTCGCGAGATAAAATCGCGACTCGATCGAATGAAACCTACAGTACGAGCCGCAAAGTCGCCGGATAGGATACCGACCAGAACTTTCAAAATTGGCGATCGGGTAGCCGCGAGAGAATACACCTCGCGACCCAAATGGCAATACGGAAGAGTACAAAAAAAACTCGGAAAATTACATTACGAGATACGGCTCGACGACGATAGAACCTGGCGACGTCACATCGACCAATTGCGAATAATCGGTGAGAGCACGCCGCCGCGACCACGAGTTAACGAATACCCGGAAGTCGAGACGCAAAACCAACGCCCAAAACTCTCAGAAACATCCGACGCCTCC
Organism: Ophion slaviceki; assembly: GCA_944452715.1. NCBI lineage: Eukaryota > Metazoa > Arthropoda > Insecta > Hymenoptera > Ichneumonidae > Ophion > Ophion slaviceki. The sequence continues at coordinate 3,656 of CALYCA010000363.1, read as the reverse complement.
GAATCGAGTCCGTGCACCACCGCGGTGCCGACACAAAAAAAAGACGACACGAACTCAACAAAAGAGGTAAACCACGAAGATCTCGCGCAAAGCAGATCACCAAACGAGGTGCCGGCACGGCGGTGGCCGGAAAGAACTAGAAAACCGCCAGTAAGACTGACGTACGATCATGAGACAAAATAAAAAGTACAAAGTAAGACACACACACACGCCAAAAAAAGGGGCGAACTATTACTATTATCTATTATCATTATTAACATTTTTTTTAGTTTATTTTTTTTTCTTTTCCTTTCTCTCACTATCTCGATTAATTATTTTTTTTTGTTGTGGTTTGGGGTTTTTTTTTTTTTTTTGGTTCTCTCCACTATTCAACAGTATACGAGGAACAAAAATATACTTTTTTTTTTTCAAAACCGCGAGGCAAATATTTAGAGAGAGAGGAGGTGTAGTGTCGGTAACTGCGAATAGCACATTACCGGCACAGGGAGCCACCGGTACCAGCGACCTCGCGTTGCTACCGGGGCAGTCTCCCTCCGGCCGTCTTACAAGGCTGACATACAAGTAGTAATGGCAACCAATGTACTCATTCACTTTTTGTTACAATAAATAAGTAAAGTGTACATAGCTTGGTGATTCTGCGACCTTACCGTTTTCCACGTCCATGCCTCCACGTTCGGACACAACAACTTCAGTGCCAGCCTTGGTAACCAAGGTTGGTTCAGGCTCGGCTGGAGGTACTGCCCTAGCATTGGCAACAGTACCATGCCAGTATTGGTTACCGAGTTTTGGGTTAAGTACTGCTCCATTATTGTTAAACAATTTTATTAGTACAGTGCCAGTCTTGGTAACCAAGGTTGGTTGAGTCTCGGCTGGAAGTACTGCCCCAGCATTGGCAACAGTACCATGCAAGCCTTGGTCACCGAGTCTTGGGTCAAGTACTGTCCCAGTATTAGTAAACAATTTTAGTAGTACAGTGCCAGTCATGGTAACCAAGGTTGGGTGAGTCTTGGCTGGTAGTACTGCCCCAGCAGTGGCAACATTAACATTCCCGTCTTGGTTAACGAGTCTTCGGTTAAGTACTGCCTCAGTATTGGTAATTAATTTTATCCGCACAGTCTTGGTAAACTAGTCTTGGGCGAAGTACAGCCTTGGTATTGGCAGACAATTTTATCAGTACGCTGCCAGTCCAAAAAATATGGATTGAATAAAAAATGTAATTTTTGCTTTCTCATAGAGAAACTTTGTGTCGTTGAAAACATTTTTTTTCAGTTTTCAATGTCAACGTACTCAAAAAGTCCCAAAACCTCGAAAAATCATATTCAGAAACAATGTCTGGATTCATGTGCGTGTGTGTGCCGATGCTCGCGCATGTACGTTCTGGCACTGTAAAATTAAAACGTCTGTAACTCGAGAACGGTTTGAGTTGAAGGGCTCCTGTTTCACTCAGATGTTAATCTATACAATCTCTTCATCCCCTGCAAATTTTGTCGAGATGACTAAAAAATTACAAATTTAACGGCATTCTTTAATTGTCAAAAAATGTCTGTGACCACGTTAAATTGCAAAAAAATTCAGAATTTTGCAATTTTTTTTTAAATAAATAGAGTATCATGAAAGGACGGCTGGTATTGAATTTAGGAATGATCAGTCGAATGGTCTAAATTTGATAAATTTTGGACATTTTCGAAATATGTCAAATCGCTTTAATTTTTGCATATATCAAGATACTGTGGTGATTTTTTTTACATAAAGTATTGTAAAAATAAAGTTGGTGTACAATTTTGAGAGAATCCCGAACCATTACAGACTCCCCTGGACTTCTTTGTATCCTTACGGATATCCATAAATTGGCTAAGTAGACGATGCCATTTTATTACACTATTTCGCGTGTTCGTTCTAAACGTACGCCGCGACGGGCTCTCGCGCCTTCTTGCGTCGATACGAGGCAGACATTGTTATGCCTTGACGCAATGCGTGTGTGTCAGTGTTCATTCGCTACGTCGGGCGCACACGGTTGAAGATTATTTTCTTCCCGCATGCTGTCCCTTCGCGGCAAGTATACACTTCGTGTGGGTATATACACGTATATACCCAGACGCTGATCCACGCTCTGCGTCAACAAAGAATTAGGTTTTATTTGGCAGCGTTGAGCATCAGTCTTTCCCGTGCCGTCTACGTGTGAACTTGTTTCAATCCCCAAGTGCTTTTCATATATTCCCATTCGTTCTTATACTGTACAGTTTTTGTATTATTAAAAATTAACTTTTCTCGTCCTAAAACGAAATCGAGTGCTATAAGTGTGCTACAAAAATTCGAACGCTTTATAAGGTGAACCAGGTAAGATATACAAAGAATACATATTATATTTTTCTTTAAACTGATTTTTTCATTTTATTTTGTATTTTTTGTCTACTGCGTGTTAAGGCATAATAAATAATTAATTTATTCTCTCTCCTTTCCTTACTGGCTGTGGGACTGCGCGCTCTCTCTCTCTCTCTCTCTCTCTCTCTCTCTCTCTCTCTCTCTCTCTCTCTCTCTCTCTCTCTCTCTCTCTCTCTCCCTCTCTCTCTCTCGCTTATATTTTCTTTACTTTCTTTACTTATTCTATAATTTGTTTCGAAGAATTTGTTCAATTTGATCAGGGAGTCTCGGACGACAAGGGGAAAGAAAACGCTTTGGTAAATACAATGTTATTTACTTTGACCGAAATTATGTATGCTGAAGTAAAATTACAGAAGAACATCTTAATTCATACTTAATACTCTGGAAGTGGCTATATTTTTAAATTCTTTTTAGATGGAGGTGATGCGAGCCTTGGTGGTTTCGACAACCAGCCGATATTTATATGATGCCGGTGACCGGGAACACGCCGCAATTCTGGCCCAATATTGACAGCCGGTACTAGTCACCAATACTGTGCCAACGCTTGCCAAGCATAGGACCGGTGTTATAATTTCGGAATTGGGCCAGTATTGTTTACACGATCTGACCCAATATTGGCATTCAGTATCCAGCCAGTACTGGCCGCAGTACTGAGCCAAGTTTCCAGTCTATACATGAGCATGTACGGGCACAGTACTGATTTAGGGTTTGTCTCAAGACTGGCAATGATATCTGGCCCAAAACTGGGCACATATTCTGAGCCAATACCCGTTAACAGTGTCGGGCCGATTCACGCCGCCATAAGTTGGACAGGTGTTAACAAACCAACGTTGTCACAATACTGATTCCGACTTGGGCAAGGCTTTGCTTTTGGTAGCCTGCCAGTATTAGCAAATCTGGCATCAGTACTGAGCCAAGACTAAGCCAAGTCCCCAGTCTATACACGGGCATGTACCGGCAAAGTACTGATTTAGGGTTTGTCACAAGACTGGCAATGATATCTGGCCTAAAACTGGGCACTTATTCTGAGCCAATGCCCGTAAACAGTGTCGGGCCGATTCACGCCGCCATAAGTTGGACAGGTGTTAACAAACCAACGTTGTCACAATACCTATTCCGACTTGGGCAAGGCTTGGCCCTTGGTAGCCTACCAGTATTGACAGCTCTGGCATCAGTACAGTGCCAATACCAAGCCAGTTTGCAATACGTACATGGGCTTTTCTGTCGGTCGGTGAACCCACCAACGATCTCATCACCTCCGTCTAAAAAGAATT
>CALYCA010000362.1:0-16299 GCA_944452715.1 Ophion slaviceki | reverse complement strand
GATAAACCAGTATAAATAGCTTAAGGCCATGTGCCGCACGCCAGAAAATTTCAACGCGGCCTCTCGATACGTCGGTAGCGCAGATCTCGTAGTTTTTAGCTACGAGTCGCTACCGACGGACAGCGCAGCGATCGCGAATTCGGTCTCGATGCTTCGCACTGAGACGAAGAGTCGAAGCCAAATAGACGGCGATCGCTGACCGCGCGCGCGTGTGTGTGTGTGTTTGCTACGCCGCGGCGACCGCGTGGAGAAAGAACGAATACATTCTCGCACGCCGTTCGGTCGTACGCAAGCACCTTACGTCTATGTGTGTATCATACAATTCATACAACTATGCGTAGCGACCATGGTACGCTTGTATTGGAAGCATGCGCTCGCTCGGCAGGAGAGCGGGGTGAAACTTTGTTGCATTTTACTTTGTATATGCAGCCATCGAATCGATTTTTTTTCGACGACGGCCACAACGAAAAGACTCAGGCATTTTCCTATACTTATTTATATCATTTAAACAAATAAACTCGAGCACAATTTGTAACATCGATGCCGCTTATCGTTAACGATATCGACCCCTGCCAAAATTTCGAGCGACCGAAATTGCTCGAAACTCACTCTACAAAAGAGTGGTAAAATTTTACAATGCTCATTATTTAAACAAATGCGTTCAGCATTTTTATCTCTGCCAGGGTTCATATTTGGCAGCATTTTTGCTGGTCAGCTTCTTGAACAATCAAGATCGCTAGCCTCGCTCTATGGAAGAGCGGTGAAATTTTGCGATCGCGCATTGTTTAAACAAATGCCCTCGAATCGATTTTTTTGTCGACGGCGGTCATCGGTGGAAATTTCTTTATGGTTGAACTGTCTAGCAAACGGGGTTTGCTAGAGACTCGTATGGTGGAAGGGTGCTAGCATTTTCCCATTCTTTTTTAATTAATTTAAACAAATAAGCTCAAAGACTATTTGGCATCTCGATGTCGCTCATCGTCGACGAATTCGATCTCTGCTAATATCTCGAGTCACGACCGAGATCGCTCGAGACTCACTCTACAAAAGAGTTGTAAAATTTTACAATGCTCTTTGTTTAAACAATTACGATCGGTATTTTTTTCTCTGCCATGGCTTATCTTCGGCAGGTTGTCTGCGGCCGACCAAATTCGCGAGCGAACGAGATCGACCGGGTCTCACTCTGCGAAAGAGTGGTAACATTTTATTATTACTAAATTATTTCTAATTATGCTAAAAAAAAATCGTTTAGCATTTTTTCTCTCTGCCGGAATTCATCTTCGGCAGGTTTCTCCAAAGATCGAATTTTCTAGCAATGACGATAGGAGAAGTCTCGCTCTACAGAAGAGCGGTAAAATTTTACAATCGCAAATTGTTTAGAGGTCATCGGTGTAAAATTTTCGAAAAATCGTTTTGTTGGAAGCACTTTTCAAAAATCCTTGGAAACTTAAAAAATGTTACAATGCTCTTTGTTTAAACAATTGCGATTGGCATTTTTTTCTCTGCCATGGCTTATCTTCGGCAGGTTGTCTGCAGCCGACCAAATTCGCGAGCGAATGAGATCGACCGGGTCTCACTCTGCGAAAGAGTGGTAAAATTTTATTAATACTAAATTATTTCTAATTATGCTAAAAAAAATCGTTTAGCATTTTTTCTCTCTGCCGGAATTCATCTTCGGCAGGTTTCTCCAAAGGTCGTATTTTCTAGCAATAACGATCGGAGAAGTCTCGCTCTACAGAAGAGCGGTAAAATTTTACAATCGCAAATTGTTTAGAGGTCATCGGTGTAAAATTTTCGAAAAATCGTTTTGTTGGAAGCACTTTTCAAAAATCCTTGGAAACTTAAAAAAATTTACAATGCTCTTTGTTTAAACAATTGCGTTCGCAATTTTTTTCTCTGCCATGGCTTATCTTCGGCAGGTTGGCTGCGGCCGACCAAATTCGCGAGCGAACGAGATCGACCGAGTCTCACTTTTCGAAAGAGTGGTGAAATATTATAATTATTGTTAAAATAAATACGTTTAGAATTTTTTCTCTCTGCCGGTATTTATCTTCGGCAGGTTCCTCCAAGGATCGAATTTTCTAGCAATGACGATCGCAGGAGTCTCGCCCTACAGAAGAGCGGTGAAATTTTACGATCGCGATATGTTTAAAGGAGGACACCGGTGGAAAATTTTCGAAAAATCTTTTTTTTGGAAACACTGAAAAAATCCTTATAACCTCCAAAAATATGATGAATATTCGTTTATAGCCGAAAAAAAAAGTTTTAAAGTGGTTTTCGAGCTATTTTTATAGGAGTGTCTCCGGCGCTGAAAAGCGTCTTCGGCGATGCCATGCCGGTAGTCGCAATTCTCAACTCTTGTAAGCCTATTATCTATGGGGCAAAATTCACCGACTAAAAATAGTTTTATTTGCGACCAAAAGGTGGCATTAGATTACGGAAACAAAACTTCTTCAGGTCTATCGCCTAACCGTTAACTTTACACACGTTTTTCTCCAAACCACGTTTTCGAAATCGGGAAGCAGCAGAACTTGAACAATTTTTGTCCCCTCGACCAATCCAATTTCTTCAATTTTTCAAAGTGTTTTTTGAAGCGCTGTATCAATGTGAGAAATGGTCGCATCGAGATGAGAAAAAGCATTATGAAGCTTCAAGTTTCTAGTTTCGAGATCTGTCGTCAAAACAAATTTGTGAGCTACTGTAATCGCGCAATAATAAAAAATAGCGAGAGAAAATTTATTTCCAAATTTTTTGGGTTATTTTTCAAGGGTCCACGCGCTCGAGAATGTTATTTCAGTTAAATACATGTATAGGTCAGTTAGCTTGTTCATTCAGCTTCTATTTGGTTTTTTTTGTCTCTCCACGACAATTTCTTGCTGAGATATCCGACTTTGAATGTAAAAAGATCCTTTTGTCTTCGATCACCGTTATCTCAGCAACCAATGATTGCACGGGCAGCTTTGAAAACTTAAATAAATTTCCAACACGACCCTTTCGTTGTTTTTCAGAAAAAAACATTTTTTCACCATTAATATTAATTTGAAAAAGGACCAAAAAATGGCTTTTTAATGGCTTTTCAGTAACTGTACTACTACTTTATATATTATAGTAAATGTACAATCCTTTAAGTATTGATGGAAAGACTAATGTTGCCCGGTTGTTTTTCTTCTTAATGTACCCCCAATAGCCCTGTAAATTTTCAACTTGATCCATCGAACCATTTTTTCGGTTCGATTTATCAAAGTTTTACAAAACAAAGGAAGAAGTGTATTGTTCTTAAACATCGTGTAATCATCATCAGAATGAAAAAACCAATTTTCTTCAACTTTTTTCACAACTTTGACCTAGTTGCTTGTTAAAGTCTAGAAAAAAAATTCGAAAAATTTCAATTTTTTTTTCTTCAAATTTGTCAAACATTTCAGGAAACAATACTGACTCATTTTTACACGATTCGACCTTTGCGCACCATAGTTTCACTCATCTTTAATTGCATTAATTAAAAGTTGAAACCCCCAAGCTGTATTCACTAGTCGATCTGAGAACTTGTATGAAATTAATTCTCGATATTTTCTGCGAAGGTTATTAGGGTTACAAAAAATTTTTCTTCCAAAACTGATCTTTTTTTTAAAGAAAAAACCAATTAACATTTTTTTAACTAATATTTTTTGGTAATTTTTTTGTACGTTTAGGTAAATAAATTAATCTAAAGTTTTTGTAAACTGTAACGTTTTTCAATTTTTGTTCATGCCTAGTTTGAAAAAAAAACTGTTTTCTGGAACCCTAATAACCTTCGTAGAAAATATCAAGAGTTAATCGCATAAATGTTCTCAGATCGACTATTGAATACAGTTTGGGGTTATCAACTTTTAATTAATGAAATTAAACATGAGTGAAAATATAGTGTGCAAAGGCCGAATCGGGTAAAAAATGAGTCAGTATTGTTTCCTGAAATGTTTTACAAACTTAAAAGAAATATTTTTAAAAAATCGAAATTTTATGAATTTCTTTTTCTTAAATTTAACAAGAGACTAGTGCCAATTTGTGAGAAAAGTCGAAGAAAATTGGTCTTTCCATTTTGATGATGATTACACGATGTTTAGAAACAATACACTTGTGCCTTTCATTGTTCTGTAAAACATTGATCAATCAGTCCGGAAAAACAGTTCGATGAATCAATTTGAAAATTAACAGGGCTATTGGGGCTACATTACGCTTGAAAAAAAAACGCGGCAACATTAGTGTTTCCATCAATATTTGTAAAGTAGTAGTAGATTTACTGACAAACTATAAAAAGTCACTTTTTGTCCTATTTTCAAATTAATGTTGAGAGTGAAAAAATGTTTTTCTGAAAGATCAACGAATTTTAACCAGACATTGTCCATATCATCATGCAAGTTGGAGTGAAAATTCAGAACAGTTGACTATTTAGATTGGGAGATAATGGATTTTTCAATAGCAACTTTTAGCACTGCAGGGTCTGCATTGGCCGAAAATCAGGTCACATAATTCGGCGTACCATTGTTTTGGGTTATTCATTTTCAGGAAAAATTATGATTAGATAGCAAGCTAGTTAGGGAACGAGTGAAAAGAGTTTGGATTGTCTTTACTATTCAGTTTTGCTAAAGACGTTCAGTAACGACAGAATAACTCTCGGTAAAAAATATTTGTCCCCTATAATAAGAAGACATTATGCAACACCGTAGAACAGTATTGGTTAATATGTCGAGAAAAAAGATAATTATCGTGTTCCTAAAGATAGAAACTTTTAACGTAAAAAGAAATATTTGCGTTATAAACATTAATATTTCATATTGCTTATGTTATTGCCTTGTGTCTTTTTATAGAGGACAAATATTTGTTACGGAAAATTACTCTGTCTAAATTTCAATGCAGACCCTGCAGTGTTAAAAGTTGCAATTTTAAAACCCATTATCTCTGAATCTAAATAGTCGACTGTTCTGAAATTTCACTGAAACATGCATAATCATACGAACAATGTCTGGTTAAAATTTGAACAAAATCTATAAAAATCAAGAGTGCATGCTTGTTCTACCTTAACATATTCAACCGTTGACCATTCAATTCTGTTGAAGAAGATGCAAGGCTCTAGCGTCCTCGCCCTTCGTTTTGAAACGTACATACGTAAGTGAAAGGCCTTGCACAGATTGTTGGTGCGATCCATGGCAAAATATTGTTCCTTGCGGTCAGCCTTGCTGGTGCTCTCGGAGAGATTGGAGACGGCGGTGATATCCTCGCGACACCGGGACTGTATATTGTAGCCGCGACGATTGACGCAGTTTCTCATCCTCGGCAGTACGTACTTGCTGCCGTGGATAAATCGAATGGTCCATCTAGATGGTAAATTCAACGCTAGATTAGTTCTGGTTCCTACATGATAGCCCAGGTACCGTACCTACCACGTGTGTGCGTACAGTATCGGTACCAGTATTAGTATGGTGCTCAGGGTGAAGCTATCGAGGAATCGTCACAGGTCCACAAATCATCCGTGTTTGAGACGTGAGATTTTCGTGCCTCATTTTGGTCGCACACTGCTCAGGAAATGAAAAATATGCGATCTGCGATTTTTTCACAAATAAATACTGAGGTATTTCTGCGAAGAGCAAATGAACTTGGGTTTCTTGCATCGGAGCCGTTGGCTATTTGACACATCGGCGAGCGGGAAAGCAACGCGAGGGAAGATCGTGGCAAATTTCAAAGTACGTAAATTGAGTTTATGAGGTTATAGGACGTACGTACCTTGACTTCTGGTGTTTTCCTCGATCGATGTTCCTCGATCTTCTTCGTGTAATCGGCCGCGGCGGTTTTCTCGTTGATTATTTCGTTGTCGGGATTTCTCGTCGGTGGTGTGCCGGCGTCCTGAGGCGTTGTTCACAGCAAAAAAAAACTCACCAAAGCGCGACGAAAACAAACTGCACTTTAACACTATTTCCACTATTCACATTCTATATCACAGTCTATCACACACATCGTATGAAATATAATTCGAACGAATGTGCGAGGTTATAGCTCCGGCTTTCGAACTGTCAAAAAATAAATTGTTCCGGAAGGAGGCGAGCGCGGTCGATCAAAACAGTCGAAGTGAGCTGCGCGCCGCCAGTGAGAAAACGGATGAACTGAACGCTCGCTCCGGTACCTGATATTTTGAGCTTTGTTGGTACATATTTGCTACATTTATGTAAAAATTTCAAAATGCTTTTTCTCCGCCATTTGTTCATGAAAACAGGTGAAACAAAGCTCAAAATGTGTGCTTTTTCACTGTCGAGAGCATGATTCGCGCCAAATTAACGACAATGCGATGCAATGGTCAATAATTCACAGTTTTTCGCATGGTAACCACAAACTGCAAAAATTTTTTCGAAATTTTGGAAAATTTCGCGAATCATGCTCTCGGAGCAAGCGCCCTGCATGCACACAACAAATTTCATTCCAATTGGTTGATCCGTTCGGGAGAATTCCCATGTCAAAATTTCGATGCGGTCGGTGGCATGTGGCACATGGCCTTAAATTGTCCTTTTATTGTGAATACATATACGACACCGGCGATTGACAAAAGATGGCCCCACCAGGAGGTTATGGTTCAAATTGTCAGATGTTAAACGTCATACCGTAAGGTTGGACATCTGGCAAGACCTTGAAATATTAGCGATTTTGTATCAGCATCACATAATTTTTTTAAGGCACATCGAGAAGTTGTCGTGAGTGGTTTCGAAAATTGAGGAACGGTGAGGTTGACGACGAAGACAAAGAACGTAGCGGAAGGCCGAAAGTGCACGAAGACGCGGAATTAGAAGCATTATTGGAGGGAGATTCGTGCCAAACGCAAGAATTCCTGCAAATGACCCTTATTCGGCTCAAAACTCGACATTTTCGCATGAAAAAATTATGTGATGCTGATACAAAATCGCTAATATTTCAAGGTTATGGTCTTGCCAGTTACTCACGATATGACGTTTTACATCTGACAATTTCAACCATAACCTCCTGGTGGGGCCATCTTGTGTTAAGCGGCGGAAACTTATTTGTACTTCCAATATATAGTGCTGACACCAATTTCATGTTACAACAGTAAGATGATTTTATAAAATAAAAATAAAATAATATGCAAAATATCGTCTGCGTAACATCTGATTCGATGACAAAATATCCGAAAGACAAAATATCCTCATGACAAAACATCCGCGAGACAAAATCCTAAATCTCGTCCACCACATCAACGGGGACGCGTGCAAAACACTTTTGTGGGGTGTGTGAGATAGTGGGGTGGGGGCATAATACGAATTTCTTCATTGAACCCTAACAAACAAACCAAAACAAACAAACAAACCCAAACCTATTCGTCACATATTAATAATTTTCCTCCTTTTTATGATGGAATAAATTTCAACGGCATGACTGTACACTTTAAACTGTATATAATATCGGCAAATATTTTGTCTTGCGGATATTTTGTCGTCGGGTCAAAACGCGTGTTACCAAAATATCATTCCTAAGTGTAATAATATTGTTTACAACATTTTTAGTAAACTTGCTTGTCTATTTTACAAAAACTTATTTCATTTTTTTGTACATTTAAATTGAAAAAATAAAATAAAACCAGCGTTAAAATAAAAATAAAAAATATTCTAAGATAAATCAGAATTTTTAACATGGTAAAACAAGCGATAATGTTTTCCGAAGAATTTTGTATTGCTTGGCGTTCTTTTTTTACTTTTTCATATACTCTTCCACGTGAGTTAGTAATAGATGACGCGTTTCAATTTCGGAAGTTTATTCGAATGACCGCAGGTAGATCAGAAAAAATAATACGATTATTTGGTTCGAATAAAAACCACTCGATCCTTTGGCAATCATTGTCTTGTCCTCTTTTTGAATTTCATTGGCGAATAGGGGATTCAAGCTCGAAGCAGTGAGCGGACGAATCTTGCGTAGAAAAAATAGGGGCGGGCGGAGGGGTGGCGGCCTCGTTCAAGGAGACGCGACGACCATTCGTCACCGTGTACTCCGATCTAAGAAGTCACACCACTGTAGAATTAAAAAATAATGATTTTTTTTTACTTGATTTAAGAGGCTTTGAACCATCTGAAATAAAGGGAAAAAAGTTTAGTACCTGTAAAACAAGGTCCGCAGGCCCGTTTTGGTCGGCGGTGGCGGTGGCTGGCCCGTGTGCGAGACACCGACCGTTTTCCTCGAAACACAATTTATTAAAACGACACGCAGAATAACTCCATGAATTTTCATTCTCTTTACTCAAAATGTTGAGCACATCTTGAAAATAACATTTCGAAGAAAAATACGTGCGGGATTTTCCATGAGTTAATCATAACATTAGTTATTAACAAATGATTGTCCTTTTTTTCTGTCGAAAATTAAGTTTTAGGTTTAATACATGCCAATTACACAAAAATTAATATTTTTACAATCCTCTACGTATTTCTCTAGATATACACGTGTAAATTAAAAGAATTAACATTTTTTTTGTTTTAATCGAATTTGTGTCAGCTATTCTGCGTGCCGTATAGCGTCTCAAATTCATCATGCCTTGCCTGAATAGCTCCAGCGTCACCATTTTGTATAATTTCTTAATATACATTTTTTTGTCCACTTGAAGATATGACTAATAACATCTTTGAATATTTGTATTCTCTTATTTGTCCGTCTACCAAAAAAAAACGGGAAATATCACTCAATTTTGGAAATTTACAGTGGTGTAAGGTAAAACGTAAGGTAAAACGTAAGGTAAAACCCTGGTAAAACGAGCGCGCGCTCTTGATTTCTGTCGATTTTGTTGAAATTTTAACCAGACATTGTTTATATCATTATGCATGTTTGAGTGAAATTTCACAACAGTTGACTATTTAGATTGGGAGATAATGGGTTTTTAAATAGCAACTTTCAATACTGCAAGGTCTGCATTGACCGAAAGTCAGGTCACATAATACGTCGTACCATGCTATGGTGTTTATTATTTTTGAAAAAAAAAATTATGTTTAGATAGCAAAATAGTTAGGGAACGAGTGAAAAAAGTTTGGATTGTCTTGACTATTCAGTTTTGCTAAAAACGTTCAGTAACGACAGAAGAACTCTCGGTAAAAAATATTTGTCCCCTATAATAAGAAGACATTATGCAACACCGCGGAACAGTATTGTTCAATATTTCGAGAAAAAAATTAGTTATCGTGTTCCTAAAGTTAAAAACTTATATCGTAAAAAAAATGTTGCGTTCTAAACATTAATAATTTAATATCGTTTATGTTATTGCCATGTGTCTTCTTATAGGGAACAAATATTTTTTACGGAAAATTACTCTGTCGAAATTCCAATGCAGACCCTACAGTGTTAAAAGTTGCAATTTTAAAACCCATTATCTCCGAATCTAAATAGTCGACTATTCTGGAATTTCACTGAAACATGCATAATCATACGAACAATGTCTGGTTAAAATTTGAACCAAATCTATATAAATCAAAAGTGCGCGCTCGTTCTACCTTAACACGGTTCACCCGTTGACCATTCAATTCTGTTGGGCTGGAGGATTGGACCAGTCGACGCTGAGTATGAGATGATGGTAGCCGTAACTATTAAGATGCAAGAAGGCCCTAGCGTCCTCGGCCTTAGTTTTGAAACGTACGTACGTAAACAACAGGCCTCGCACAGATTGGTGGTGCGATCCTTGACGAGATATTGCTTCTGAACGAAGCCGAAGGGTTGGGCGAGTTCCTTGAGGTCAGCCTCGCTGGTGCTCTCGGAGAGATTGGTGACAGCTACGGAGGTCCAGTCTGCCTTCAGTCTCTCGGAGAGACTGGAGGCAGTACGTACCTGCTGACCTGGATAAATTCGATGGTCCATCTAGATGGTAAATCCGATGCTACATTGGTTCTGGTTCCTACATGATAGCCCAGGTACCGTACCTACCACGTATGAGCGTACGGTATCGGTACCGGTATTAGTATGGTGAGGATATAGTTCTGGTATGTTTTACTATTGTACAGTGTACCAGTCCCATACTAGTAACACGTACACGTACTACACATTTGCGTGTAGCGGTATAGTACGGTACTGGTACACCGTAGGGTGCAATCTCTGTACGCCATACCAATAGTACGCTCGGTCATCAGGGTGAAGCTATCGAGGAATCGCCACAGGTCTACAAATCATCCGTGTTTGAGAAGTGACAGTTTAGCGTTCGTAGGCAAAGGGTGTTGAACTTTCGTGCCTCATTTTGGTCGCACACTGCTCAGGGAATCGAGGATTTTGAGGGGTAATAACAATGGCTACGAATCATCGGAAAATGTGCTATCTGCGATTTTTTCACGAATATATACCGAGGTATTCCTGCGAAGAGCAAATAAACTTGAGTTTCTTGCATCGAAGCCGTTGGCTGTTTGACACATCGGCGAGCGGGAAAGCAATGCGAGAGAAGATCGTGGAAAATGACAGAGTACGTAAATTGAGGTTATGATACAGGCCATATTTTTCATTCTTATGTCAATATAAATTCGTGAACTTCACGTGCCCCGTCGTCGCGTCGAAGCGACACTTAGCATCGTCGTCGATAAGAACAAAAACGAAACACTTTTCGAGGTTTGCTTTCACGGTGAGCAAACTGACTCATTAATTTTCTCCAATGCTGCTCTGTGGAGACGCCAAAAAATGTCAAGTGTAGAAGAACGATGTAAATCAATCTAACACGACAAACCGCCGAGGTTCCGTCCACGCAACTGCCTGCCGGTACGAGAACGGGGGGAGGGTGCTGCGTATGCCAGGGCCTTTACATTTTCTACGCGCGTAGGAAATTCGTCGCGTGCACAGGCCATCAGGGCTACGACTCGAGGCTGCGCGGGCATCTATATCTATATAGATGAGAAAAAGTGTTACGCGATACATAAAAGGACGTATGTAGTGTATGTTATTTTCCAACCGAAGGACTTTATTCGGTTCAACAAATTAACGACTGTGAAATAATTTTCGTGGTAAAATAATCGTTCGGAAATTCGGTCGAATATTATGAGATCTCAAGATTGAGTAGACGGATCTAAAAATGACCTAAACAAAATCTATAGAAAAAAATCATATTTCAATGGTAAAAGGTCATTAAATTTTCGATTTGTCGCCGTGTGTTGGCGTAATATCGAATCAAAGTTACAATGTCGTCTGCTAAAGCCCATCTTACTGTATAAAGAGTCGCGACGTGTCCTTGGTGTCGGTGGTGCTCACAAGCAGTGGTGTCGAATCGAGTTTTTTTTTTATTATTTGGCGTCAAGACGCTGCCGCATCTCTTGATTGACAACAAACACACTTTATCACTTCATATACAGGGTATCCAATAGGAAGTTGCTGAAACTAATCGACTGTCATTTTAAAACACGTGCACAGGATCAGAAAAGCCAAATTGCTTTAAATAGAGAAAACTCTGCAGTTTTAAACGCACATAAATAAAACCCAGTCAAATATTTTTTATGTCAATTTATTACATCTTATAAAAATAACGAAAAAGTACAGTGATTAATGATAGATATTTTCGAAGTGCGAACCGTTAGATTGTGCACAAAAATCAATTCTCTTTTGAAAACTGTGAAAAACTGTGTCCAACATATCGTTCGTAATGCCGCGAACCACTTCCTGGATGGCCGCGATCAGTTCTTCTACTGTGCTGGGGTTTTTAGCGTAACAATGATCTTTAATGTAACCCCACAAGAAAAAATCACAAGGGTTCAGGTCCGGTGAGTCCGGAGGCCATCTAGTCCGCCTTGAGCAAATTTAAGGTACCCCAGACCGATTACTCGAGTTCCATATACGCAATGAATAGCTTCAAACACCTCATCATCCGGTGCGGCGTTGCTCCATCTTGCGTGAAGTAAACATTTGTCACCAGTCCCCTCTTTTTTGCATAAGGGAAGAATTTCGTTTCCAAAAGCTGTTTGTAACTCTCTCTTGTTACCGTAGATTCCAAGAATTGCAAATTAATTCCTTTTACTGAAATCGCTGCCCATGCCGTTACTTTCTGTGGATGAAGGGACTTCGCTAGCGATATGTTGGGATTTTCCGTTCCCCAAAACCGGTAATTTTGCTTGTTTACGTTTCATTCATCCAAACCCATCCAAACCCATCCAACCCATTCATCCAAAAATGTGCTTCATCGGAATAAATAATCAATTTCTCATTAAGTTCTTCGGCTTCAAACATTCCCGCAATAGTGTTACAAAATTCGATGCGTTTCGTCATGGCATGTTCAGTTAACAATTGATGAGTGCTTATTTTATACGGATGAAACTTTAAAAAATATTTCAAAATGTTGTGTAATGATGATTTGGTTATTTTTAATGCTTGAGCATTTTTCCGAATCGAATCATTTGGATTTTGTTTCAAATAATTCTCAACTTCGTTGATCTTCTCTGGTGTAGTCACCGTAACAGATGGATCTGGCAACTCGTGTCTACGGTCCTGGAGTGTACCATACTTCACGAAGTTATCGATTATCCTACAAAAATTAACGTTAAATGACTTCAACGCAGTTTAATTGAATTGAAACACAAGTTGTGTGATAGATGAATATGAATAAATATTAAATTCTTACCTTTTCAGAGTGTTTTCGCTGGCAACTCTATGAGTTCCAAACTTAGTACGAAACCCTCTATACGCATTACTATAAATTTTTCCCGTCGGGAAGAAGCACTCAATAGGATATACTTTTTCTTCCGTGGTGAGCTCACTCATGCTTCAACCACAGCTGGAATAAAACTGCGGGGCCTCAGGTATGCACCTTAGAAAAAGGGACCCCTATTGAATTCATGGAGGGAAGAGACACTTATTTAGTTTTAGCAACTTCCTATTGGACACCCTGTACGTCTTTAACAGTACCTGGGTTCAGTAGAAACATTAGTTCAATCCGCTGAAAACACCTATTTCAACTAACCCCAGCCACTGTTTTGATTGACCCCGACACAGGGTCAAATGAAACGTTTTCCGAGGGTTTCTAAATAGCTTCTACCTAAATTAAGGGCATATAAGAAGTAAAATCAATAATGCTATCATATAGCCAGATAATCTAGCTATAATTAAAGCCCACTACCAAAGAGACAGGGCATAAAATGAAATCACACTGACCAACTTTCTCAAAAACGTGCCAATTGACCCCAGCCTATACCTTACATTTTTTTTCTTCATTTTACATGAACCTATTTGCCAGAAGTTCCTACACCGATTGTCCATGCAGCGACGGCAGCACTTTTTTAAAATAATAATAACTTTATTCTTTATTAATATTCTTTCATTTAGAAAAAAAAAAACGCACGCTTGTCAATACTAGTGTGCATAAATCCTAGCCTGCACCTTGACAAGACAATTGGCAAGGTGCAGGGTAGGATTTCTGAACGAAAAAAAACTTAAACGTGGCAAGACAGTCGTGTGTGAAATCCTAGCCTGGACCTTGTCGTGATGTTGATTAGGGCAACCGCGATCGACCTTTCGGGGGCACTGAGTGAGTCCAAGTGGAGCTCTGACAATTTTCGACCGGGTATACTCGAGACCCGAATCGGTACTCGTCAGCATCACGTGATACGTGAAGAAGAGCTGGAAAATGCGTATCTCCTCGCGTCGTGTCGCAGGTCCTCACGTCGATTGACGAACAGCGGCACCATAGGCACGGAAAAACCCGTCTTGCCACTGAATCCGAGCCATCAGATTCATGACCTTTCTCACAACGTTTACCATGGCCAGGAAAAACATCGCTCGGAGACTTCCCCCCACCTCGGGAAGCCTTGACAACGCGGCGTATTGACATTGCTGTCTGTATGCGGTGGAACTGCGAACGTGTTTGCAGATATCAACGGAACGAAAGAACCGCTAGATCTCTCGCTGGATATGGATACGCTGCAAAACTGTCGTCGGCATCGTCGATGACAAAGAAGAGACGAGTCACAAAAAGGATGTGCGGGGGATGAGAAGAAGCTGAGTCCGACAGAGCGGGGCGGAAAGAAAAGAAGAGAGAGAGACACGAGAAAAATAACGCACACCCGGAGCAGCACTAGAAATTTCATATTATTTCTGGTCGGACGCTCTTTTCCTGTTTTCTTCTCTGGTCCTTTTTGCTTCGAATATCCCAGCTACGACATGCAGCACGCCGTTGCAATTTCCTATTTAATTCCGTTCGGGGCGCAGCAAAAATGTTTCCCGCTATATCTCGCCCTCGCTTCTTCCACTTTCCATATACTATTTGCATTCGACTGCGAAAAAAGCGAGGACGGACAAATGAGTCTGGCGATGCACCAGAAACTTCGCGGCTTAAAAGGGAACCGAGGGTGCGAAAGGATATCAACGAGAGTGAGAGAGAGAGGTGCGAGGAAGAGTGAAAGGAAGGAGGAAATGAGACGAGAATTTCGCGACATTCGCCTAACGTTTTCGCATATACTCGTGCGAGAATTTTGTCAGGGACCAATCTGGATACTGCCGATGCAATCGGGACAGCTGATCGGATTCTAGAGATGAATGTAACACTTTCAATTCGGATTCTCGTGGGTAATATCTAGCCGGATTCTGACTAGGATCCCTTTTTCAACGTCTGCAGAGGTAAATTTAAGAGGTGTGGATAAGCTCGAAATTTCAAAAATAGAAATTTTCCATTGCACATTTTGTAGCCAAGGGTTTAAACGTGAAATTGCAACAAAAATTGTGGAAAAATTCGGAAAATCGACAAAGTTATGACGATTTTTGTGAAGTGTCAGCCTACTGCGCTACGGCAAAACCCCCCGCTCCGATTTTCCCATTCTCTCTTTTGCGTTTTTCTCGACCACTATGTTTTATGAAACGACGCGTCGTATCTCAAAATTTATTCGTCCGATGCACTTTAAATTTGGACAGAGCGTAGTTAATAACATTTTCTATCGTATGCCCAGATAATTTTTTTGATATATTCATGCAGTTATTAAGGGGCTATACCAGTGTGACACTTTCAAAAAATCGTTTTTTTTGCGTTTTTCGACAGCTTATACTTTCAAGAACATCATTATCATTTATATCATTTCATCTTGCAAAAATCGATAGTTAGATCTTTAAACGCTTTTTTCTCGAAATGAGATTTTTCAAATTTGCTGACATTGTAACTCAAAGAGCAGTTATCAGATTGACTTGAAATTTGAACTGAGTACTCTTGAATATATTTACTCTACAATGACGTAGGATATTTTTGATTATATGATAATTGACGATTAGGCATTGAAAAAGCGACCATTTCATAGGCAATAAATCAGACTTTTTTTCATAACTACACCATTTTGTTAAATTTTGATATTTTTCGGAAATCCTAGAACATTGTACAGGAAATACCTTCCAGTCGACCGACATTTTTTTCTTTTTCGGTTTCAGCTCCTCAATCGGCCGGAATCATGTCAGCAGTGGAGGAACTTTTCTTTGCGCTTCCGACGGCAACGCATAAGTCGCTTGGATCTCAGTATTGTGCTATAAAAAAATTATGTAATATTGGTCAAATATAGCCAAATATATTCTTAATTTTCTGAAACATTTAATTGAGTACTTTTCTTCCAAAAAATTCCCGAAAATTACTCAAATTTTCAGCGTTCACACTGGTATAGCCCCTTCATAGAAAAATATTACACGTTTTTTAACGCGTAATCCCAATCGCCATCCCAATACTCTCATCAGAAAAAAAATTGTAATCAACCTGTTTTTTTCGGGCTTCAAGCTAATGTAACGAATCCATAAAGGTTTTGTAACTTCTTGAAGTTTCCATACCATTTTCGTAACCCACTGACAAGGAAGGTTGCGAGGCCGATCTTTCCGATTTCGATTAAATGTGGCATGCTTGTGCGATCGACCTCGCAACCTTTCCGTAAGTTTTAGATACTAGATCAAGTAATTCACAAGCATCGTACGTTTAACCAATTTGGTTCGCTATTCGGTCTGTGCCGTTGATTTGAAAATTCGTTATGGGAAACTCGGTTGTTCCACATCGGCTCAATACCGAAGGTCCCACCTAACTACCTAGCAGAGCAGTACCGGCATGATCCGTCACGACGACATTGACGTCTGCAGTAATTCGAGCCTAATTGAGTGATATTAATGTACGCAGTAACGCCAAGCCCCTCCTCGCAAATACCCTTGTATAATCGCTTAGCGCAGACGACAGTAAGGGTGTGCACAGCTGGGACCGATTACGCTCCACCCATTTTTTTTCTTTCACTGAACGTCTGTACACGCGTAAATGTACGGCGTACTCTACGCACACTTTGACGTGAATGACAAAACCATCCGAGATTCTCTCGT